>PVJO010006000.1:0-93093 GCA_004026905.1 Hystrix cristata | reverse complement strand
GTGGTAGAGAAAGTGGGCTGAGTTTGAAATGCTGTAGACTTGGCTGGTTTTACTGAGATTTAGTAGATAATCTTGAATGTTTCTTCACTTGCTACATGCACTTTGGACAATTTCTAGAGCCACTAAATGGTTATGTAATTTTACAATGTTCACCAGTTATGAAAGTTTCATTAGGAATAATGTCTGTGTTCCTTTTTATTCCACCATTCCTGAAGGTGTCTTCTTATCTTGGGTTACTGCTACTTCTAATCGAATGTCCTGCCTGATTTAGAGTGCAAGCTGCTTCCCACTCTTGTTTATCCACGTTGTCTTAACATTTCTTCAATTTGCAAAACATTTATCAGACCAAGAAGCTTGCTCTCATTCATCCTGTTTCCAGGATATTATAATCATGAGGTGTCATACTCTTATAAGAAGTGTTTTTACTATGAATACATCTTTTCATTAAAAGAAAATTCTATTTTGTCTTAATTTTTCTCTGCCTGGTCCTATTTCTCCTAATGGTCCCTTTGATCTGGTGGTACAATATTGTTTCATCTACCATCTATATTCGATCCATTTTGTGCTAATTTCCAGTTGAAGTTAGGGAATGTATTTACACACAAAAATTATTGTGCTTCCCAAGACAAAGTTATGTGGTAGTTCTTATCCTTAAATATACTTTTATCTATGTGTGTTGTAGAGTTTCTCACAGGCCACCTGGATAATAGATGATCTCAGGTACTTGAACACATTTGTGATATTTCTGTTGATACTGTTTTGACACAGTAAAACTTAGAATGTACACTGATTCCCCTTACACATTAACAGCATTCTCTGTTATCAGTATCTTTCGCTGGAGTGTTACATTCAGTACAATTGATGAGCCTATGTTGACACAATATAATCACCTAAAGTCCATAGTTTACATTAGAGTTAGTGTTGTATGCAGATGACATGATCTTTTATATAGAAGACCCAACAAACTCTACCACAAGACTCTTGGAAGTGGTAAATTCAGAAGAGTAGAAATTTACATCAATACACAAAAATCAGCAGTATTCTTGTATATATATTATATAATATAGAGTATTATTCCAAATATATGACATGCTATACTGACATTACCACATATTTGGAATAATACTATGTACTAAGTAACATAATATATAATACATATTATATAGTTATATATACTATAAAATATAGCATATAGCATTATTCCAGATATACAATAGTCTAAACTAATATACAGTTATATATATAAATATATTTATATGTATATATACTTCAGATTGCCTTCGGTCACTTTGTCTTATGTGCTTAAATTTTCTCCATGTCTTTTCATGGCTTGACAGCCTATGTATTCATAGTGCTGAATAAAATTCACTTGTCTGATCTATCACAGTTTATCCATTTCCTTGTCGAAAGACATTTGGATTGCTTCCTTGTTTTCATAATTAAAAATAAGGCTGCTATAGACATCTACATGCAGGCTTCTGTGTGGACATGTGTACTAGAACAAACCATTTCTCAGGTGTGAGGGCTGGTTCCAAAGTGCAAAGAGACTAAAGAGAGGCAGACAAATCTAGAAGTGCATATACTGATATTTTATTGGGGGACAGACCAGATGAAGCATGGTCCTTGGTATTAGCTAGACCACTTGAATCCTTACAATTTGAGTCAGATAGTGGGGCACATAAATTAGTTACAAGAAAAGTGACTTTATTGTGGCTGGAATATACCGAGTTTATCTGAAGCTAACATCAGAGACAGGCACAACACTTGAGACAGGGTCTGATTGTAAAGCTCCACATACCAGCATAATGGTTTGCTGTCTTTAAAGTTTGCTGGGAAACTAAACCAAAAAAATTGGCTGGGTTATTCTGGGAGCAATCTTGGTGATGATGACTCAAAATGGCTGCAGTCATGTCAAGCTATATTCATGCAACATACACTTTCAGCTCCTTTGGATAAATAACAAGGATGGCAACTGCTGGATCACATGGCAGGAATAGGTATAGTTATCTTAGAAACTGCCAAACTGTCTTCTAAATTTTGAATTCCCACTATCAGTGAATGAGAATTTTCATTGTTCCACCCTCCTTAGCACTGGTGCTGTCAATGATTTGGATTTTAGCTATTCTAATAAATGCGTGGTGGTAGCTCATTGTTGTCTGAATTTTCAATTTCCTAGTGACACATATATCTTTGTGGTCAGGTATCTGTTAAGTTTTTGATTTTTTACTGGACTGTTTTCTTTTTATTTACCGAGAACACGTATTGGTACATTGTAGATATGCATAATGATCACATTCATCATAGTTAAGTTGTTCCTGTACGTGATATAAAGTTTGTTGTTTATTATTGAATTTTAACAGTTCTTCATATGGTTTGGATATCTTGAGTTATAAGAGTTCTTTGTAATACTTGGTGCATTTTGGATCATAGATCCCAGCCTGTGGTCTGTGTTTGCATCCTCTTGACAGATGTTTTTGCAGAGCAGAAGTTCTATCTTTTGATTGTCTTTTACAGGGCAGAAATGTGGCCTTTGAAGTAAATCAGCAAGTACAGATTACCAATTATTTTTCTATAGGTTATGCTTTTGATGTTATATCTAAGAAGTCATTGTCAAGTTGGGGTTATTTAGACTTTTTCTACTTAATATTGTAAGGATTTTGTAGTCTTTTTTTTCACATTTAGGTCTGTGGTCTGCTTTGAGTTAATTTTTTCTATAGTGTAAAATCTGTGTGCAGATGATGACAGTGATGATTAATGTCACTCACTAGGCTATCCACTTGCTACACCACCATGAGTTGAAACGTTTACCTTTGTTTTCTTGCCTTGCCGTTGTTCTTTTGTCAGAGATTCGATGCGTATATTTATGTGGATCCATTTTTGTGATCTCTGTTCTGTGCCATTGACCTGTTTTTCTGTATGTTTACCCACATCACACTGTCTTGATTACTGTAGCTTTCTAGTATGTCTTGAAGTCAAGAAGGGTCCGTCCTCCAATTTTGCACTTTTCCTTCAATGTTTGAACTATTTTGGGTCTTCTGCATCTCTATGTAGACCTTATCACTTTGTAGGTATCCATAGATAACTTGCTGAGATAGTGGCTGAAATTGCACTGAATCTATAAATCAAGGAAAACTTGACTCTTGAATCTTCCCATCATGGATATGGAATATTACCTCCATTTATTTCATTATTCTGTTTCCTCCACTAGAGTTCTCTTCATACGGCCTTTCTATCTGCTTTGCTACGTCTGTACCTAAACACTTCATTTGGGGACCTAACATAAATGTTTTAAGTTTTTAAATTTCAAATTCCACCTATTCATTGATGGCGTATAGGAAAACAATAGACTTTTCTACATTAACTTTCTACAGTGAAACTTTGTTGTAATTGTTTATTAGTTGTAACGAGTTTCTTTTTGTTGTTGTTGACTTTTTATAGATTTTCCACATAATTATGTCATCTTTCTCCCTTCCTAATCCATTCACACATTTCCTTTCCTTATTGCATTGTCTAGGACTTCTAGTGCAATGCTGAAAAGGAATGGTGAGAGGTAATATCTTCTCCTCTCTCCTGTCTTAGAAGCAAACTTCTAGTTTCACACTTTGGTAAATCTTTTTCATGCTCCCTCCGCCTGGAATTTGTTAAACTTCCTGGATATGAGAGGTTTTAGCTTCAAATAAATACAGAAAATTTGGGCCATTACTTCCTCAAATATTTTTATTCTGTTCTTTTGTCTGCTATCTTTTATCTGCTATTCAGGAACACAGTTATAGGTATGTTAGGCTACTTAAAATTTCCTACAATGTGATGATATTCTATTAAAAATTTTAAGCCTTTCTCCTTCTGTATTTCACTTTGGATAGTTTTTATTACTACAAAATCACTATTTTCTCTTCTGGGCTGTTCTATCTACTGTCATTTATATAAAGTTTATGTTTCATCACAGACTTTGTTTTTCCTCTGTGGAAACTAAATGTATCTTAAAAATATTTTCTATATCTGTCTTTAACATGCTAATGTTTTCCTCTTCCTTCTTAAATACATGGAATAGTTCTATTTACCTTTGTAATGTTTCCATCTACTTTTTATATCATCTATACTATTATTGGTATATTTTCAATTAACACACTTTTGTTTTCACTATTATTAGCTGTAGTTTTCTGCTTGGAAGGGAAGAATAGAAAAACCTTTAATGTGTCATTAATTTTTCTCAACCAGGGACACATATATCTCTGAATAATCTACCTGATGCCATGTGTCAAAGGGTTTTACATGTTGGCTGGTGGGAATATGATTTACGTAAAGTGCCGACTGACTGGTAGGACTTATTTTTCTACATTTTTGAGGTAGTTCCTTCACAAAATTAGGCTAATTTTCTCACATACATGTGTAAGTAAGTGTTTAGCTGAACACATAACATTGAAACATTTGTCAGTCTTCAGAGTTGCCTCTCAGTGCAGCTGTCTGTCTCTGCTACTCTGCCATGCAGATTCACACATGTCGGGCTCTCCAAAACCCCAGCTGCTCCTCTGTGAGTCAGCGAGATGTCTGTGCCTCATTTGGGTCCCTTATCTTGTCTCTTCCCTGGAAACTTTTTCCAAGCAGTGAATTGGGTAATTGTTGAGCTCATTTCATCTGTGTACTGCCTCTCAGAGGTTACTGTGTTGGGCTGTGTCTCTTTCAAGATTTGAAAACTATTGTCTCATGTATTTTGTCTTTTGTATCCTTTTTATATTTCCTCTGCTATTTCATGAGGACTTAAGGGAAAAATCACTCTTTATCTCCTTGATCTCAAATACATTATCTAATATATTTCCCAGGCTACTTTTTACACACAGACCTTCAAAGTGCAAAATTCTAACAGCGCATGTGATTTTACTTAGAGATCCAGTTTTATACCTTGCAATGTGAACTGGTTTCCCCAGTATTTACTTTTAAATAATCGATATATTTTTCTGTGTTGATTTGTTGCAGCACACTTTTCATTATATTTTCTTATCTACTTGCAACTGTCTTTAAACTTTCCAATCTCTTCTATTGATTTTCTGTTATTTGTCTTTAGTATTATAGTTTTGCACTGGTATCTGTTTTATTTCTAACTTTATACTTCTCATTTCCTTTTGAGTCATGATAGCATTGCTTGGAGTATTCTTACTGTGTTAACTAGCAATGACAATAGTACATATCACCATTTTGTTCACGATCTTAGAAAACCTATAAAATGTCTTAAGTGTAATATTTGACTTTTCTTTTATAAATACCAGGAAGAAAGGTAATTTTGGGCAAGTGAGGATATAAAATTATTTTAAAATTAATTTCCTCACATGCACTTGTACACAAACTAATACTACTAATAAACTTGAAATAACAAGAGTATAGTTCTCAACAGTGTTTTTGTATTAGGGCAATAACATATATAATGTGTATTTTATGAACACTGAATACCTCCATATGAAAAGTATATCCTTCAATCATGCAGTAATCACATTTACCTACAAAATTTTTAAAACTGGAAACTAAGATGTGAAAGATACTGAATTCAAAATAAGCTTAGAATATGGTTTTAGTGAAGTCTCCTTAAAATTAAACAAGTAATCTTGCTTTTATGAGTGTTAGTTGTATTATGTGTAAAATTATGACTTAAATACCTACCTCAAAGAATGTTTATAAACATTGAGTTAGTTGTGAACCTTAAATAGCATGTGACATGTTGTAAAAAATAAAAAAGTTTACCTTTAGTAGATGTTTATTTCTGATGTGTACTGAAAAATGAGACAATACTCATGTTCTTATAACTAATTTTGTGATATCTTTAATAGTTACATTGTAATAATTTTATAACATAATTTCATCAACTAATCATAACATCAGCATTGTTAAAAATGGCCACTATACTCTCCACTACCATGAACCCTAAGATTTGAACAAATACAAATAGATTTACTTGAACTGAAAATAATTCAATACAGTTGCCTTATTTCTGCAATGCCACTCAATTGGATATTTGTTAATTTAGCTTTGGGACTAAACATTTTTTCCTCATTGAATGGTGAAGATTATACAGACATAAGGAAAGGAGAATATAGAAATTTACACAATAATTTAATTTCGAAGTATTTTTATATAAAATATGGCAACTTGGGATGGTAGCAGTGTAAAAGTCTGAGACCTGAGCTGGGTGTGGTGCTGCATGGCAATAATCCCAGCAATCTGGAAGCTGAGGCAGGACAATCAAGTTCAAGCCTAGCCTGGCAATTTAGTGGTTTAATGAGACCCTGCCTCAGAATAAAAAAATTAAAAAGTGCTGAGCATGTAGCTCAGTGTGAAGGCCCTGAGTTCAGTCTTCAACAGTGAAAAAAATTTTTGAGAACGTTCACGATTTAGAAGATTGCTTTGGAAGCTCACTTTGCATAATGGGACAGAGCATCACAAGGAGAAGCTTAAATAACCTTGCAGACAAAATTTCTAGAGACCTACTTCAATTCATATGTAAAATGAATTGCCTTGGTATAAATTTAAAATATATAAATATAAATAGAACAATTATATATTCAAATACATGTGCATGAAAATTCTAGTTAGCCAATTTTAACTTTATAATGGATCATTTTAAGTAGTAAAAAATCAAGAATAGCACAATAAGAACTTATAACTGAGCTGCAGAACAAACAAATTAATTACAATGGAAATATTTGCCTAATTCAACTATGATAACAAAATGCTTTCTTGGTGGCTGATGTCCGAAAAAGTAGCCTAATGTGCCAATGGCTTTGCACATGGATGCCTTTAATATGCTTATGGATATATCTTTGTAGGTGGTGCTTGACTGATTTTCATGTTACTGTACAATTTTATTCTTTCAAAATTAAGAGCTAACCAAATACTTTTCAAAATGAAAAAAAATGTTGTTTAGCTAAAAAATGTTATTCAGCTTAAGAACTGAGCAAACGTTTCTGAACAACTTACTTTAGACTTAAATTGTGGTGATTTGGAAAATTATTTTACTATTAGGCACATCCTACTTACAATGGTGTATCAAGCCAGGTGCAGAGCCACATATCTGTAGTGTGCTATGCAGGATGCTGAGGCAGGAGAATCACTTGATCTGAGAAGTTCTAGGTTAGCCTGGCCAAAACATTAGACCCTATCTCAAGAAAAATTAGATTTTTTAATTGAGTTTATATCCAGGAGTGCATTAGTCATAGGCATGCATAAACATCCAGTATTAATAGATGCTATGGAGCTAGTTTCCAAAAGAAAACAAAAGCTGGTAACTCTCTGTAGTGGAAATTATCTGTTCTAATACAAGTGGACATATCACTGTGACTAGAAATTTCATACCTGGGATTTATTCAAATATGTACCAGAAGATATGTAAAGAAATCTCCAGAGAAACTGTATCTAAATTGCCTAAAATTGTGAAGCATTGAAATAGCAGTCAACATAATGGAATAATAAACAGAAGCATACTTATAAAACAAAAAATAGTACTGAAAAATGCTACACAAAAAGCATGAGTAGCTCTCTTACAGATACAATGTTGAGTGAAAGAAGCTAGACTGGAATGTATTTATGTGATGTTCAAGAGCCACAAAACTAATTTATGGTGAGAATAGGCGGAATAGTGGTTACATTAGAGGTGAATGGTGAGATTGCGCTTTGTGAATGGTGGTGAGATTGAGCAGTAAATTCAGGAATTGTGTAATTTCTGTATGTTATAATTCAATAAAATATAAGTGTAAAAATAATGTCTCCTATAAGTGGGAGTTTTCATATACACTGTGATCAAAATATATGGTGAATGTTTAAATTTTAAAAGTTTATTACAGAAAAAGGCACATCAATCCCCCTCATAATAATCCCCTTCAAACACACTCATACAGTAGTTCATGTCACTTTCTGAGGGAGTTCTGGAAATACTCTTTCATGTGAAAGTTTACACAGTGTTGTGTTGTTGTGGCTTCCTTGATGTCTTGAATGAATTCAAAACTTTTAACTTGATCGTTTTACCTTTTGGCAGAGTGAGCCAGAAGCCTTGTGGTGCCAAATTCAGTGAATAAGTTGGATGATAACACACTGTAATGTTTTCAGGAGCCTGCCTTTTCTTTGGATGGCACTTGGCAGCAACATTCGCCATTTTGTTTTGTTTTGTTTTGTTTTTGGTGCCAGGAACCGAAATCAGGGCCTTGCATTTGCTACAATTCACCATGTTTTTGACACTTAGCAAGACACTCATGAAAGAAGACTTCTAGAGCTGATTCAGAAAGTGAGAATAATGAGATAAATGCTTGAAGTGAGGATCGTTTTGAGGGGGATTAATGGCAATGTCTTTTTTACTGTAATAAAATTATACATTTACCATATATTTTGACCACATCTCTTATGTGGGATAAGAAAAGAAGATAAAAAGAAGAGTGGAGAGAGAGGTTTTTTTTTTTTTTTAATTTCCTTTATCCTCGGTCGCTCCTCTGCTCCTATATTGAGGGCTGTAGCCTTGCTGACTCGCCAGCTTAGTCCCCCAACCCTCCGAGGTTCACAAACTTCTTGCCTAGGGCTCCCCCTCGCAGAGGGGTGGGTATATACAGGAACCGTGTGAGAGAGGACCCAGCACCCCTCCTGCGCCACACGATCCGAAAGCCAAGGGGAAGTAGGAGCAAAGCTGCGGGACCAGCCTGCCCGCGCCCGCGCCGGGCCCTGCGTTTCAGCACCGGCGGGCTGGACAGCGCAGGCTGACTCCCACCCGCGCGTCCCGCTGTGGGGCAGGTACTCCCATTGGCCCTTGCGGGCAGATCTTGGTTTTCCAAAGGGCTCCTCGCTCACTGTAGATGAGAAGGAACCGTTAGAGACGGAAGGAAGACGCAACTGCTTTGCAAAACGAAAATTAAATCCCGAGCTAGCAGGAACGTAGCCCCGTCCAGAGCGAACCGGAGCGTGGACGGACGTCGCCCCAGGTCCAGTCCTGTGCGGGCGCAGCGGTGTGACTTGTCCCAGCGAGCCGTGCAACTTGCCAGGGCGCAAAGGAAACTGACCGAACCAACTCACGCGCTGCGCTCCCCGGACCGCTGCGCACGGAAAGTCCGGGGACTCTCGGGCAGGGGCAGCATGCCCCCCAAGTCTCTTCCCAACTCCGCCCACGCCGCGGGCGGGAACCGCAGCGCTCTCCTCCCGGAGAGGTCCGAAGAGGACTTCCTGTCCGGCGCCCACGGGACCGCGGCGCAGCTGGCGATCCGCTGCGTGATCCCGTCGCTCTACCTGATCATCATCGCCGTGGGCTTGCTGGGCAATCTCACGCTGGTGAAGATCTTCCTCAGCAACAGCGCCCTGAGAAGCGTGCCCAACATCTTCATCTCTAACCTGGCGGCTGGGGACCTGCTGCTGCTGCTCACCTGCGTGCCGGTGGACGCTTCGCGCTACTTCTTCGATGAGTGGATGTTCGGCGAAGTGGGATGCAAACTGATCCCGGCCATCCAGCTCACCTCCGTGGGGGTTTCTGTGTTCACTCTCACTGCTCTCAGCGCCGACAGGTAAGCGCGCAGGTAGCCGCGGGGTGGCCCAGAAAAGTGGCGGCAGGAGAACCCAGCAAGGTGGGAAGGGTGCTAGGAAAGGCTGAGGAAGAGGGAGAAAGGGAGAGAGAGAAAGTGATACAGGGAGTAAAGCAAATGAAAAGGGACCCAGATGTGAAGACTGAAAACCTATCAGAAGATCGTTTTTAAAAACCAAAGCACAATAACTTCAACACTGTATATCCTATTCACTCCATTCCCACGCACACTTTGGGACTCTTTATTATCGATTTCATAGAAACCCTATAGAATAAATATGCAAGAGTACAAGTATCTTGTGGGATCTTTTCACATGTGCCTAAAACCTTAAAGTGTGCTTGCTTTATTAAGTAGGATACTATCCTGGAAGGTAAGAATGTCCACCTTAGTATTAGGAAAAAAATTAATTTTAAATTTTATCTAAATAAGGGAAAACATCTTTTGCACGTATTAAATAATACTATTTATTGATGTGAAACAGGATAATAAATATATTTTCAGACAGATGGAATATCCCATTCTTCTTGTTTAATATCTGAAGTCAAGTGATATGTTACATTTTTTTTTGGCAGATAGAAACTGAATTTTAGTATCTTCAAACAGTGCTGTAACGGTGCATCTTTAACATCAAATCTGTCTGTCACCTATTTTAGCAATACAAAATCCAAATTCTACCCAGCAGTTTAACTGGCTCAACCTTGTGATTTTCCAGCTGTTGATATTGAAGCTCAGGAATGTAAATCCTCCTGGGAATGCTGGGAGAAAGAGCCAGGCCTCCTTACTCAGGGTCCAGCACCAGACATCCCTACTCATGCTTTTGGACATGTTAGGAGAAGGGAATGCTGGGTAAGGGTGAAGGAAGTATATATAATTAGGTATCATTACATGGAGCTGTGGTTTAATTTCTCTGGGAATGTGGCGGGGGGGGAACACAAGCTATTTAAACAAGTTAATTTGTATAATTAAGGTGGTGATCAGACTTCTCCTTAATTTACATATTACTAATGAAAAATGAGTCTGGATGTAAATGTCCTGATATTTTCAATACTACCCTTATACTGCATTGGTGCTGAAGAGTTAGTTTTTGCTGAGGGAATGACTATGTTCAGTGGAGAGTTATTATTTTTAAATTGTGATCCATTCACTTTAGGTCATATAATATACTCTGTGAAACTACACTCCTAGTGTAGGTGACTTTCGTGAGACTTATGCATCTCATTTTGTTTATATGGCACCATTCCTACCATCATTTGACAAGTTTTCTTTGAGTTCCAAAACCAAAATGTGAGTTTTTAATTTAGCTGCTCCACTTAAGGGACTCATTTTAATTAGAAAGTTAAAAAAATTCTACTTAATAACTCAAATAAAACTGAATGATTAGTTATCATAATTGTTGAAATTACCATCATGATGCTTTAATTTTTAAAATTTGACATTATTAGCAAGATCTAAGGCTTTAATTTATTTCACACAAATTTTCTTAACCTATCATCATGGAGATACACAGGTAAATATACCCTGATCAACATCAGAAAAAAGCTAGTCTTCATATATTTAGTTACTTGTTTGATTTCATATGGATATCGTGTACTTTGTGAACAAGCATATGTACTTCAGTCATAATGATATAAAGGTGGATTTCCTTTTCTACTTGAACTACAGCCACCCTTGCTTATTTTCAACTCGTTCCAAAGCAATTTAAGGTGGCTTAAAAATAAAGATACAAACATGTGTGAAAAAAGGGAGGAAACCTGGGTTAAGAAATTAAAAGTTGAAAAATATAAGATAACCCATATTTTCACAAGATGAGAATAATAAAGTTTTCTAAGAATTTTCTAGTTACAGGTTTAAAAAGGAAAAATTCTACACCTAATTTGTTGGTTTATTATTAAATAAAGGTTGTTGCATTTCACTGTGATAAATTAGATGTCCTTCACTCACTGAGCTCAGTCACATCTAGCTTATTTCCCTTTCTCTCCCCCTTAGAAGGAAAACCACATTTTGACTTAGAAACATGCTGTATAATTCTCACAATATCTACAATATTGCTGTTCTTTAGATATCACTTTGTGGGTTTTGAAGATTATTCATATACCTTAGTCTGGAATCTGTGGGATACACTCCAAGAAAGGAGGGACTACACCAGGCTGGATTTATAGCACTTGGGTGCTAACCCTGCGACTGTTATTTCCAGGTGTTTTACATGGAGAAAGATGACAAAAACAATACAAAACACATGGCAGTGTTTTCCATCTTGCAAAGTAAGAATAACATTTTTCAGCATGACAAGGCATATTGTAAAGGCAGAAATCTGATTCTTCAAATTCTGAATGGCTGCTGGATTCCAGATCATTTCTGTGCAGGTGTTGAAAGTGTGCCAATGCCTTGGACACATACGGGAAGTGTGTGGCAAAGACAAGCACTACTATACTCAGTCCTCTTGAAATTTTTTTTTTCGAAAAATTGATTTTAAACTCAGCTTGTGTTCAGAATCGCCTGAAAACCTTAGTCAATGCAGAACCTTGCATTTTACATCATAAGGATTCTGCATTATTAAATCTGGAGAGAATTTAACAATACTGTGTGTTTTTTTTTTTCAATTCTCTAGGTGATTCTGAAAATTGGTGTATACTGAGCATCATTAGAGTCTTTCTCCATTTCTTACCATCATTCCTATCTCAAACTAGTACCTAAGAACTTGTACCCCATCCAACCACAATTTCCTTTCATAAATGATCTCCTTGTTACTCAGGTCATATTTTTCTTCATTAGTTCAACAACCATTTATTGAGAACCTGCAATGGACCAGGCATTACATTGTATACTAGAGACCCAGTAATAAGCAAGACTTCTCCTTCTGTTATATATTTTACGTTTGGATTCTTTACCTGGCTTATTCCTTGCCTGTTACAATAAAGTTCTATAAGAAAAAGAATGGATATTATAATTAAAAATGTTTGTGGAAATGTGGAGATGGAGATTTTGAGATCTGATGACTTTGTAAAAGGTCAAAATTATCTAATTTTCTATTTAATTTTGTATTATAATTAAATTCATTTATCTCTTAAAATGAAATCTAGCCCATACACAGGTGCCATAAGCAAGATTCAAAAAGAGAGTTGATGAAGAAATGTATCTAATTATTGGTGCTTAATATATGAATAGTGATATGCTTCTCTTTGCCTTTGATTATTCTTTTGTATTTCATTTTCAAATAAGAATATCTTTCTGAGAATGTTTGCAAGGGAAAAATGTAACTTTCTTCATATACCTGTTATACTACAGTGGCCAGCGAAACAGGTTTTATGCTGAGAGGTCCGTCCCACATTTTATATGAGTATTTGAAAGAAGTGTAATAAAACATACCCACCTTAGTAGGTCCTAGCTGGCTTTAATTTCTGCTTTATGTCCTTCCAAAGATGCACATACAACGCAGATTAGTGTATAGCATACTCATTGCTAATTGTAAGATAAGTTCCAGTACTAATACTGACACCATGGCCATCTTATTTTCAACTATTATTTCTGGTTTTGCAGAACTTGTGGTACAGTCATTTTAATCAAATGTATATTCAAAGACTATCGCTGGGATCTGGCCTCCTTTTCTCAAAGGAAGTAGCTCAAAATTTCCCCTGTTGATGACGTCCTCCTTAACATTTTCCCACTCGCTGGCTAAGTTTCTTGCTTTCCTTAAACAAAGAATTTTGTATCTGTTGCCAGTAATCTTACCAGAATTTATTATTTGAAATTTCCCAACATGCTTTATGGTTATTATATTGCCTGTTCTGCCTCCTATGGTCTGAATGTTTGTGTCCTCCCAAAATTCGTAAGTTGAAGTCCTAACCCCCAAGGTGATAGTATTAGCTAGTGGGGACTTTGGAAGATGATTAGGTCATAGGAGGGGGCCCTTCTGAATGGGATTAGCACCATCATAAAAGAACCTGCAGAAAGACCTAATAGTTCTATGACATGGAGAGACAGTGAGAAGTTACCATCTCTGTCTCAGTAATGACACCTTTGTAAGACATCAAATCTGCTAGCACTTTGATCTTGAATTTTCTATTCTCCATGATTGTGAAAAAATAAATGTATCATGTTCATAAGCCACCCAGTCTTGGGTATTTTGTTATAGTAGTCTCAAGTAATGAAGTAGTCCTAGGTAGTCTTAAGTCTCTTTTAGTAGCTGCGATAGTATGGGCTTAGATGTTGGATAGAGAAGTTACATTTTTCCTTTGTAAATACGTGGAGGAAACTCAGAATGCCCTTTGTGATTTTTTGATAATCTAAAAACACGACTTGATCTATTGTTAGTGATCTATTGTTAGTGATCTATCCTTTATAATCATCAACAAAAAATAAAAACAAGGTTTTCAATACTTTGATCTTAATTACAAATTATTGTTCAATAATTATCTAACTTTTTGATAGAAATTCCAGCACAAAGGGACCAAACAAACAAAACCTGGACCTATGCTAGAAAGAGAAGATTAAACTTTTTCTGTATTAGTTCCATAGAAAATATGACAAGAATATACACACATAACATAGGAAGAGAATAATATGAAAAAGGAAAGGTTTTCAAACAAGAAAATGTTTTAGAATACAAAAACATCATAGCAGAAATAAAAAGTTAGGGAAAAGGATGGTAGAGAAAACTAATCGTCTTAGGAAGTAAAACCAAGAGGAAGTTGGCAAAATCCTTGGTAAATGTGAAACTACAAAAGAAGCACTGAGATTGAAGAATAGGGTTTCCAATTACCCAGGCTGGTGGTAAAGAAACATTTCAAACATAAAATAAATTTAGATAGATAGAAAATTATGCAAATGAAAAAAATGAGCAAATACTGACTCTAGGAAAATAAAAAATGTTTATAAGAACTTCATCATAATATACTGCTGAGTTGTGTGGTACACAATGTTTTAGTTGGGATAATTATAAATTAACTATACTTAAAAATAACTTAAGTGGTGAAATCAGGACTTTGGGCTTTGCGGGGCAGAGATAGTAAGCAAAGAGTGAAAAATCTTCAACAATCACAATAGGAAGTCAATAATCGATATTTATATTTATTCAAGAAACAGTGTTAGAACTACATTTCTATGAAATATAGAGTTAATGATATGGAATTTATTTTAATTCATGAATAGGATAGGAGGTGAAATAGAGATTTCTATTTTTATTTATGAAACTGAGGGCTCTCTGATTTAAAAAATACTGAGTACATTAATCTAATTAAAAACAACAAGAAAAATAACTCATACTGACTTATTAATTCCAGTCATTCTTTTATTTTCACAAGAATATAAAATTAGGACGACTAAGGGAAGGGAACAACTGCCTATTGAATGATACCATAGGGGAAACCCAGGAGAGATGCATCGTACATGCTAAATTCAATGTTGAAGCCCCTTTCTGTCCTCTTTTTTACTTCCTGTATATTTCCTGTTTCATGGGGAAAGTCCTTTTGGATCGAAACATGAATTTTGTTTCCCAGTAGAGGATCTGGAAATAGCACTGGGGACAAATCAGGAGAGAGAGAGGCTGCCCTCAAGTGAAGCAGGGGCTGAGTTGTTCATCTTTAGAGGGAAGTAGGAAGCTCTGTTAAGTGACTTGAAATATTTCAAATTTTTAGAACATCAGATAAGTTGAAGTGTATATAAGGATAAGTTATGGTGTCTTGCCACGGTAAGGATCTTCTAGTTGCCAGGCAATGTCATAGGTGTTTTATACACTTTTTTCTTATAAAAAGATTGAGCAGAAAATGTTTATGTCTCCACCTTACAAATGAAGGAAAAGCCAGACTTTCATGATTTTCCAAAAGATATCAGAGATGACATAGCTCAGATTTGTCTGACTTCCTTTTGTTACATCTTTAAAGACAAGTATAAATAATTTGAGGGTCATACAAAATTTTTGTTTGTTCGCATCCTTATTACCTTACATTATGCATGTGACTGAGTTATCTGAAGGAATTTTGGACTAAAATTTCTGTCCTATGGTGTGAGTCCGTTACCACTAATCATGATCGCTGTATATTAGATGGGAGAAGAAACACTTCTATGTCACGAAATAAATTCGGTCTATAAAGACAGAATACTGTTGCATTTCCGGTTCTTATGTAAATTCCAATTGGGATTAGTATACAAGATTTATTAATGTTCTTAGGAAAAAAAGTAGGAGGTATCAAGCTCAGAAGATGTAGAAGGATGTCATTAGAATTTAACAGTTTTGTTTTGTTGGCTTTTAATATTTTATGATTATTTTTTGGTCACAGTGATTATAGTAGTAATAAAGTTTTTGGAAAGAAACTATTTCAATAAAAATACAGTACATGATACTCCTTAGTGTGTGTACATTTGGAAAAAAAAACTATGAAAAAAATAAGCAAGTGACTACAATTTGGGAAATGTCAATGCATAATATTTTGCTCTCTCTTCTGTGCCCCAAAACAGTGGGATGACTCGTAGACAGAGAGACGCTGGGGGCGGAGGCCTTCCGTATTCTATGAAACGACCAGGGAATAAACGAGTGTTAGGACTTCTCTTACCAACTGAGAGTTCTCTATTTCTTTCTTTGTAAAAGAACAACTTGGGATGTGTTGTCATCCTAGGTACAGGGCCATCGTCAACCCCATGGACATGCAGACGTCGGGCGCGGTGCTGTGGACCTGTGTCAAAGCTGTGGCCATCTGGGTGGTCTCGGTGCTCTTGGCAATTCCGGAAGCTGTGTTTTCAGAAGTGGCACAGATCGGGAGCGTGGATAACAGCAGCTTCACAGCATGCATACCTTACCCTCAGGCTGATGAATTACACCCAAAGATTCATTCGGTGCTCATATTTTTGGTTTATTTCCTCATACCACTTGCTATTATTAGCATTTATTATTATCACATTGCAAAGACCTTAATTAAAAGTGCACATAATCTTCCTGGGGAATACAATGAACATACCAAAAAACAGGTAAGCTTGGTAGGGGTGTGTGTGTGTGTGTGTGTGTGTGTGTGTTGGGAGTGTGCTGCTCAGAATCAGTAATTGCTTTTTTGCAATCCATTTCATGGGCTTTCCATCCTATGAATGATGAGGACAGCATTGAGCTTGCACTAGTCTTAACTAGAAGGGATGTTGGAAGATTTCTAATGTGTGATTTCTAGTCCTGCAATGGTCCACTAAGATCTAGCTTATGTGCCATCTGGGCCTATGTTGAGATCTGAAATTCCACCATTAGAAATTTAATGTATTTGAAGACTTTTATTTACATGCAAGTGTTTATGCAAAGATCAACATCATAAACCAGAAATTTTCACATATGAAGTATAAATTTACTTAATCGATAAAGATTTTCCTATTATCCCATTAAGGATAACAGAGGGCGTGGTAGAAATACTTTAGGGGATTGCCTGGGATCTGGGGAAGAGGCATGGAAATGATTTTTATTTCTGCTGAGCACAATGAAACTTTAAGCAAAAGAAAAATAGTGTTAAACTATGACAATTTTAAAAAATCATACTTCCAGCATGACTAGATAACCATTTATTAATAATTTGTCATTCAGTCTTGTGTAAGCTATTAATTTAAAATGAAAATGGTATAGTGAACAAAATAGGTTTCATCGAACTAGTAAAATAATCATTTTTTTAGGAAAATAAAGAATTACGAGTTTTGGATGTATTGCTATGCTGTGAGTTTTACTCTTTTCGTGGCGTGATAAATTCTGGATGTGCAGCTCCATTTCATTTTTAACCCATGAAATCATTTCCTCTTTACAGATAGAAACTCGGAAGCGCTTGGCTAAAATTGTTCTGGTCTTTGTGGGCTGCTTCATCTTCTGTTGGTTTCCAAATCACATCCTCTACCTGTATCGCTCTTTCAACTACAAGGAGATCGATCCATCCCTAGGCCACATGATCATCACCTTAGTTGCCCGAGTTCTGAGTTTTTGCAATTCTTGCGTCAATCCCTTTGCTCTTTATCTGCTCAGTGAAAGCTTCAGGAAGCATTTCAACAGCCAGCTGTGTTGCGGCAAGAAGTCATATCCAGAGAGACCTGCCAGTTACCTACTCAGCTCTTCGGCAGTGCGTATGACGTCTCTGAAAAGCAATGCTAAGAACCTGGCGACCAGTTCTGTTTTGCTACACGGGCACAGCGCGAAACAGGAAATGGCCCTGTGACCATGGCCCTTCAACTGAGTCTTTGAAAAGAACGTACTGACTTTTCTGTTCCCATTGAGGAGAGCAGAATTAATTTCTCCAGTTTAATTGTTGCTTAGCTAATTCATTAAACCATTTCATGATTGATTCAGAAAAGCTAAACAAAACTCTGGACGAAACTTTACATTATACACACTTAATACTGTACATATATTCTTCACACAGTCACATGTGTCTTATTAAAAGTGATTCAAAAGCAACTTAATATGTGTGTAAATCAATATTGCTTCAAGACTTTTAGCTGTTCGCAGTGCAAACTCTAGCATATTTATCTTAAATTTGTCTTACTTTGAAGCATAGAATAAATTCCTGTATTGGCTCAATGATTCAATGAGACGTAATATTCAAGGCCCTGTTATTTGAAATACAAATCATATTTTCCTGGTGGACATGTTTTATTCTGAACTAGTATATATCATATAAGAAAACCCACAAACTGTAGCTTAATCAGATGTCAATACTATTTATTGTGATATTTGGTGTGACTAATCATAATTTATAGAAATAGTTCCTATCTGCTAACTTCTAGATATGTGATTAAATGTGAATACACTTGTATTATGAATTGTAAATAAGCATCATATGAATATGGCTTACCTTATGAATGCAAAACAGATTCCAAATTGCAAAACAATGACTCAGAAACTTTGTATACATTGTTCAATCCTTAACAATTGGATTGATTCTATATAGATGTGATAAGATTTGTATAATTCCTTTGAGTTTTCATTCTGTCTTGCAATAGCCAGCTGACTAGTGTGTGGGATCTCAGGCAGTTTTTCTCTGCATGATAGCATGATTTTTTTTTCTGAATAAATATCCTGACTTGTGTCAGCAAAAATGCAATCATGATCCTGACTATATATTAAAAGTTACCCTCTTCTTAAGTACGCATCAGTAGGTCTAATACAAATCAATGTGTTTCAATGGCATTTCTTTTTCCAAATTTACTGAGTTGAGCTCTCAGTAAACACAGTAAAAAATAAACACAAGCAAATTGTTTACCATACTTGATAATAATAATGATAATAAACAATGATCAAGTATTTTCTGTGTTGTTTTAGGCATAGTCCAGAAGTCGTGCATTTATTGCTTAACTTACTCCTCAGAATGATCACGGAGGTGAACAAGAGAAAGATCATATTTTGACAGGGTATGAAGTTACCCATTCGGAGAGCATCTTCATTCAAAAGACACCACCATTTGCAAAGTAAATGAAAACATCTCATCATGTGAACACACTGGCAGGGCCTCAAATTTAGGCTTCATTAACTTCATTGTAAATTCAACTGTGAAGTATCTGGTTATTATCTATATTTTATGGATTAGGAAATTGGAGCTCGGAGCTATCAAGTAACCCAAAGAAGATTACTCAGCCATGTTGAAAAGTTGGGCTATAAAACCAGACACCATTTCATGGTGTGTACAGTTCTGTACTCTATCACCACTCATTTGTGGTTTGAATACTTGTTATTACCCTTGGGCAAGCTGAAGAGTCACGTGTCAAAAACTCAACAAAAGATTATTTGCAAGTTTTATATATTTTTGAGGATTTTATAAATCTTTGAGTGTTATTGAAACCTAAGGATCCAGCCTCCAGAACAAGAATTTTTGATTAATGCAGAAACTTTTTCTTTGATAGTATTAAAATAGTGGCAGATATACTTGAAAGACCATAAGACACATATGTATATGTCTTGTATGATCCTTTTAAATATATACATTTTGTAATACATATGCACCATATTTATGTATAAAACCAAAAGGACATATGCATATATTAACTATAAATGCCTGATAATTTAAAGTTTAAGAGAACAATGGTGCTATATAACCTGAGATCAGTTTTGTTCTGCAACAATGAAAAATATTTATTAATGAAATATGAAATTTTTTTATTTACACACATTTTATTTAAAAAGTTTTTCTGTAGTGACAGTTCAGTACCTATGGCATCACAGATTTCAGTTTTCCTTTTTAAAAAACAAGAATCTTAATAATAAGCACATATCTGAACATATAATGTTATTGAAATTTTGGCTGCATTTAATTTTTCCTTCTGGTTGTTTATATTGATAATGAATTCAGAATTTCTTTTAGTGTTAAGAACTGCTTTTTATAGATTTGGTCAATATTTAGAACTCTTTTTTACAAATTAAGCAGATTAAAGATTAGCACTGAAAACTATTCTAAATCTGGCTGTTGTACTCTACTGCTGGGTTGTAATCTCAACTCACTAACCATGAGGATGTCTCAGTTTCAAAAAGTTTTGTAAATTGTGTCATTTTCTCAAATAGTCTTTCTTTGGAACAGATACTCGAGAGTTTCTTTGGTATATATTTTATGATGTGGGACCATATTATATATATATAGTATAATGAAAGCAATATTTAATAATTGAATTTATCACACACTCTCCAAGTCAAACAAAACCTCGCGCTTCACATAAGTGTATCCACAAGTATACATATGAGATTAAGCTCATGTTAAAATTTGATGTTAAACTTTGCTATTTGTTAGATTTTATATATGTTTAGTTTATTTTTACCCATATTTATACAGACAGTCGTTATAATTGTTGCACATATGATCGTTCCACTTTACAGTTGTGCAAAACTGATACACATTTAGCAGAAACTGTGTTTTGATTTTTGAGTTTTGATCCTTTTCTGAGCTGGAGAGGTATAGTGCCAAACTCTTTCTGAATGCTGGATAGCAGAGGGAGCCACAACCTCCAGTCAACCACGTGATCACCAGGATGGCAGTGTTCTCTGCAGTGTGCTATACTAAATAAATCAAGAGATATTGAATATTTTATTACAAAATAGGCCTTTTATTGGATGTTTTCCCCCCCAGTTTTAGGCTATTGTAATGTTTTGAGTATATTTAGAGTAAGCAAAGCTAAACTGTGTTGTTCTGTAGGCTGAGTGTATTAAATGCACTTTTGACATATTTCCAATTTATAATGGTTTTATTAGGACATGACCCTATTATAGGTTGATGAGCACCTGTACTTTTGGCAGGCATTTGAAGATTTCATTGCTCTCGCTAGAGTTTAGAAATGTTCCTCAAAGTTCGTGTGTTGGACATTTCATCCTCAGTGCAACAACACTGAGAGATCAGACTTTTAGGAGGTGTCTAAGACATGCACACTCTGCCCTCAAAAATGTACCGATGGGATCGGAGGTTTAGCTCAAGTGATAGAGCACTAGCCTAGCAAGTGCAAGGTTCTGAGTTTGATCCCCAGCAACCTCCCCCGCCACACACACAGAAAGACTTCCAGAAGTGGTCCAGAAAGTGGAAAGAATGATGGAGTAAATGTTGGGACTGGGGATTTAGCTCAGTGGTTACAGTGCTTTCCTTGTAAGTACAAGGCCCTGAGTTTGATCCCCAGCACCAAAAGAAAAAAAAAAGTCGTTTAAAGATGTAGTCATGAGGGCGAGTTCTTTATGATGGCCTTACAGAGACGTGCTCAGCTTCCTCTGCTGCTGTGGTACAGTAAGATGGCTCTTGCCAGCTGCAATATCTTGGTTTTATAGTATTTTAGCTCTCCAGAGCTGTAAGCCAAACTTCTGTTATTTAATCAGCCAATCTGTTGTATTCTATTAAAAAACATTCTGAGGGTTCTTATTGCCAAATAATTTTATTACAATAAATTGGAGGATCATTTTAAGTTCAAGGCAAGCCTGGGGTACATAGTGAATTCGAAGTCAGCCTAGAATACATAGTGAAATCCTATCTCAGAACAACAAAATCAGGAAAAATTTATTCTAAATTTATCCGTGAAAAGCACACTACAGAATTAAATCAATCAAATTATATGTATATATATATATATATACACATAAGAGATAGAATAAAATCTCCAAACTCTGATCTGTTAAACATACATTGATTAAAATAGACCCATAGATAATTTGCTGATTTGTATAATTCTGTCTTGTAGTATATCCTGCACTATTTCAACAAATGTTTCTGAAAAAGTATATCTAATCTGGTAATATCTATGATCATAGAAAGAATGGGCTGGGGATTTAACTCAGTGGTTAGAGTGCTTGCCTTGCAAGCACAAGGCCCTGAGTTCGATTCCCAGCACCAAAAAAAAAAAAAAAAAGAAAGAAATTTCACCAAATTCTTATTTTTAATGTAGACAATAAGATAGGCCTTTTTATGTGAATCTTCTTTTTAAACCAGGAGTTGTTCAAACAAAATACAAGAAGACAGGATCCTTTGACTACTTTGGACCACAGACCTTTACCCCTCAATTGTCTTGCTGGTAAAATGGGTTAGCAACATTGTAGGGATTAAATTATGTAATGCATGTTGCATTGGTTGACATAATATTAAATGTTCATCATATTTAAAATTACCTTTCTTCATGTAATAAAATAATAAAAATTTTTGAACACTTACTCTGTGCTGGATATACTCATATTCTTTCTATGAATCATCATATCAGTTGATCAGGCAGGCATTACTCTTATTCTCTTCCTATGTGTAGGGAAGCTGGTTGTTAAAAAGTGGATATGATATAGAGGGATGAGGTTATTTTTGAGCTCTTATCTATCTTTAAATTTATGTACAGTCACACACGGCATAATAACAGTTTATTTGATGGACTGCATATACTGCATGTGCTATAAGATTGTATCCCTTAGCAATGTCATCACCATCCTAATTTGTGTAAGTATGCTCCATGGGGTTCCCACAATGATGAAATCATACTATGTTTTTTTAAAATGCATTATTATTAAGCAACACATGACTATGTTTTATGTGTAGTAAAAGCTTTTATAAATCCAGAATTCAAAGAATGGACTGAAAGAGAAAAGGTAGAAATATGTTAATAATTTCCTCCCCCAAATTAACAGGTAGAGGTCACCTGATGATGAAAGACAAAGAGAATGGTTTTCTTTTAATGTTTTCATTCTTAGCAGGAAAACAACTTAAATTCTTGTGAGAATACTTATACAAAAACAAATTTCATACATAAAATTGTGGAACTATAATTTTATTTCAGAATTTGTTTTGTGCATGCTATATAAAAATGGGAGTGAAAAACAAGCATTTGGAACTTTTTAATATTCAATTTGACTATCCATTTGTCAGAACATATTTAAGTGTTTTTGTAATCCTATAGAGCTATAAAATAGTTAATGGAATTCAGACAGGTATAATATTCCCATTTACTGGCGCCAATACTCCTGCATAAAATATTTCCAAATCTCTGAGAAATGAAGTGTTTCTAGCACTAGGTCCATCTTAGAATAGGTATCATGCACAGGTACAAACTCCCTATGATGAATGCTATCAATATGTATGACAAATATGTACTAATAAAAAAATAAAGTTAATAAACAAACAAAGCAGCTGCACTTAGTGAAAAAAATAATGTAAACATATGTTTTTCGACTTCAAATAAGTTAGCATATATATATGTTTACCTTACATTTTCTAAAACAATAGAGGAAAGGCCTGAGAAAGCATCATCAGCTTTGGCGTAGAAAGTCATTTTCATAAATTTATAAAGAATAAAATGAGAACAACTAACAAAAGTCTGTTTATAACTGCATCGTTAATCAACTTTGAAAGAAATATTAATCATATATTGCATTTTCAGCATTGTTGCATTTTCAGCATTTCACATCATTTTGTTCTCTAAATTATTTTGTCAAATTAATCCAAGCACTTTTTTTCCAGTATAATTAATTAATATTTATTTATTTACTTTTTAAATTTTATTTTAAACCAAGAACATGTATTGGTACATTTTACATATAATGGTTACATCCATCACATTTATTTTGTACCTGTACATGATGCATCTTGGTTCTCCCCCCTCTTCCCCGCCCCTCCCCTCTGTTCCCTCCCTCCCTAATTAGAGCAGGTTTATTCTTAATTTTCCATATTTTGCCTTTCCCTTTTCTTTCCTTTGTTGCCTTTCTGCTTTTCTCCTTCTTTCTTTCTAGTACTCCTCTCCTTTGTATATTATCTTCCTTTTATATAATATCTATTACACCTCTTTGTCCTTATTTACGGTTATGATTTCTCATATCAGAGAGACAATTCAATGTGTACTCATGAGTGTCTGATTTATTTCACTTAAAAGTATGTTCTCAAGGAACATCCATTTATATACGAATGGCTCTAGTTTGTCCTTTTTATGGCTGTGTAGTACTCCATTGTGTAGAAAAACCACATTTTCTTTAGCCATTCATTGGTTGTTGGGCATTTAGGTTGTTTACCACATGTCGAAAACTAAAACTAGATATGTCTCTCACCATGTACTAAACTCAAATCAAAGTGGGCCAAAGATCTAAACATTAAAACAGAAACACTAAATTTACTGGAGAACAGAATAGGAAGAACCCTTGAAGACATAGGGGTAGGAAAACAATTCATGAATAGAACCCAGACTGCACAGGAAACAATACAAAGAGTCAGTGCTTGGGACCACATGCTATTAAAAAGCTTTTGCACAGCAAAAGAAATCACCAACACAGCAGGGCGAAAACACACAGACTGGGAAAAAATTTTTGCTAGCTATCCATCGGACAAAGGTCTAACATCTAGAATATACAAAGAGCTCAAAAAAATTAAACCTCTCAAATTTAAAGACCCAATCCAAAAATGGGCAACTGAAATGAATAAACATTTCTCAGATGAAGAAATAAAAATGGCAAATAAATATATGAAAAAATGTTCAACGTCACTAGTCATTCGAGAGATGCAAATCAAAACAACGTTAAGGTTCCACCTCACTCCAGAAAGAACCGCGTATATGGAAAAATCAACCAATAACAAATGCTGGCGGGGCTGCAGGGAAAAAGGAACTCTCCTCCACTGTTGGTGGGAATGCAGACTGGTCCAGCCACTGTGGAAATTAATATGGAGATTCCTCAAAAAACTACAACTGGAGGTTCTATTTGACCCAGCTATTCCCCTACTGGGGATCTTCCCAGAAGAATTAAAATCGTCATACCATAGGGATGTATGCACGACCATGTTCATAGCAACACAATTTGTAATAGCTAAGTCTTGGAAACAATCCAAGCACTTTTTCCCCCATATGTTGTATCTTACTACAGTTTGAAACAGGAAGTTTTCTCATATACAGAGTCAAATATTAATATGTGTTGGGCAACTTGTGTTTGAAGTACTGCATAGCAAAATTTAAGCAAGTTTTCATTTCTGGGAGCTAGCGCTTCTCTTGGGAAATAGAAGGATAATAATTACCCGGTTTTCCTTATACCTAAAGAATAATATACATTTCATTCAGGAACCTAAAAAATATTTTCCAAAATACTTAACAATGCTCATCAGAACAATATGAAATGGGAAACCTGTAATCACTTGAGGTGCCTTGGCATTATCGATAAAAAAATCTGAAAGTCAGATATTACAATGCTTGAATTGCTGTCTTCATACACTAGGGAAAAATATGTGGGTCTATTATTAAAATTTTTAATTTTTTGCTGAATGTTAGAAATCTATTTGCTCCTAGATGTAATATTCTGCTGCGTGTGTTTAGCTAAAAAGTGTAAGCACATTCTGAGTAGAATGATCCATCAGTTAGTATTTTGCCTATATTTATTTACAATCATACATGAAAGAAGGGAGTCTCTTTTTTCTCTTTCAGGACACGTTCTTAATGGGAATAAAGGAAGAGGGAAAGCCTACCAATCATTTTAATTCCACCCCTCATGTTCATCAGCCTCATCCTTGTAAACGTGGAGTTTTCAGTGGGTGGAGTTTCTCCAAAGCACAGCGGGAAGAGCTTGGCCCAACAGTTATATACAATATCTTGTAGATACTTAATACAATTCAGTGGTGAACTGAGTTTAGTGTGGTCTTATAAGTCACGTTACAAACATAAATCAAGCCCATTTAACAAATTACCAACAACAACATCATTTCTGTTTGGATGTTTAACTAAATATATCGCTTGGTGTTAACATGAATCATCTAAAATGCCTGCTGAAATTCAGGTGTTTGATCCGTCTGCTTTAGCTTTGGCTTTCTGCCTAAACTGTAAAAAACTGTTGAGAATATTTAAAAATTAGAACTCATTTTTCCTCTCTGGAAGTTTGCCACATAATATGTCAATGAAACAAAGCACTATTTGAATAAAATAGTTTGACATATCTCACTGCACAGGACGGGGGATACATTATATTTCAGCAGATTTATTTATTAGAGAAAGAATTTAAGAAATAAAAACCAAAGATAAATGTTTGAACATATTTCGTGCTTCTTAGTTTTTTATTTTACATTAATTTCAATCTTAGACTATTATACTCATTTGTTTTTAATTAATAAAATGTTACTTAAGAAAATCAGGGTACAAAAGTTACACATTTCAGGACAAACATCACAAAGTAACTTAAGGTAACTTCTAGAGTCTTCTTGGAATCCTTTTATTGTTAAGTGGGGAGACTTTGATTTAAAACATCTCGTAATTATAGCCTTTTCTCTCCCTATAGTTTCCTTAGATCATTTAACATCTAAATATTACTATAAATATAATTTCCTCTTAAGGCAGTTATATAATTTTTAATTCAAAAGTGAAATCTTAATACATGTGCAGAATATTTTACTTTCCCCTCTGCAGTAATTCAAACTAGCAATAAAACTACAGATGACTCAATTTGACTACCCTGGAGTCCACTTCTCCCTTTCTTAGTTTCAAATATAATGAACATTTTTATTAGAAAACAAAATTTTCAAAGGTGACAATATTGGGTATATTCCAGTATGTGGCACGGCAGTCTACCCAAGGATTATGTAAGGATTAGCATGATTGCCTTAATTGGATTCTGCCACTTGGATTTCTAAGGCATATACTAGAACAATTTGCCTATGACCTTGAGTCATTGGTTCTAACATGAATGGTCTTCTTTTCCTCTATGTTTTTTGTTCTGGTGGTAGAAAAGTGTCATTCTGAAGTATCTATTAGAAAAGACAGTACTATATATTCACACTAATCTTGTGGTTGTTATAATTTGAAAAAACTAAACTCTATAAAAATTGCTTTCTGTGCTAAACCAATATCAATTTTATTATTTAAGGCCATAATGAATTAAGTGTTGTGAGCAAAGAATTTAATGATAATTTTCTTTAAATCTCTTAATGATATTTGGGAATATACAGACCATAGGAATATGCAGAATGGTAGAATGATTTTTTTTTGGATATATTTGTATGCCTGTTTCCACTTAAGGGGATAATGAATTTAATTAATGTGAATTGAAAACTGTTTCAATATAAGTTTTCCCCCTTTCCATCTATAGAGTAGATATGCTGGATTTATTTTGAATGTAGAGCTCCTGAGTGAATGCTCACTTATAAAATAGTCAGAGGTCGCTGATTACAGTTATTTGATCTATTAAAGGCCTTTTGTTAGTTTTTTATATTGCTAGATTAAATAAATTAAAAAATCTCAATACATCATGAATTAGTATTTTTTCTTGTAATAGCATCATACAACTAGATTTTGGGAGTGTTGTCTGAGAAAAACACACAAAGTAAAATATATGAAATTCGTGTTTGTTTGCAAAAGTTGTATTTCAGAAACTTGAAATCTGTAAGAATTAGAGAATATTGAAATAAAATTGAAGCGCTTTTATCAAACACAAATATTTTAACTAAAAACTCCTCAAATTTGATCTCTACTGTACATTTTAAGAAAACAATGTATTGCTTTTGCAATCTACATTTTTGAGAGCAAGAGAGAATATTTACTTCAATATTCGGTATGTGAGAAATCTCTTTCGCTTCTGCAGTTGAATTGGTCGATACATCACAGTGTTTGTTGGATGTATGAATTGTTTGCAAGATTTCATGTAGATGTAACTGTCTTCTTTAATGATTAAACTAGTGTCAGACAAAGTATTTCTTCGTGTATTTTCTCCAGAGCTGTATTTTAGGATTTAATGCATATTCATATTGGTATTATCAATGTTTTGTGGTGGAAAGATTGTAAAAGTGGTGACAAATGAGCATGTCTTAACTCAAATTTTCATGAGATAGTGTATGACAAAGTGAGAAATGGATCTGGAATCCTAAAGGAAAAATTGCTTCACTCAATTGATGTTTAAATATATATATATTTCATTCCTTTTTACACACATACTTTATGGAAAGATGGTACAGTATTCTTGCATTCTAGAAACTTACAATAGTATTTTGACAGTAGCAAATGTCTATATTGAAAACACCCACACAGTCATCTGTTTTTTATTCTTTGGTGAGTACAGAAAATATCTATTTGCTTATGTGGGCTTTCCATCTTATTGCACTATTTTCGTATTGATATATATATGTATTAAACTCTTCTATGATTGGCTGAATTAACTATAAATAAATTAATTGGCCTAGTTTTCTCATGTTCTTCTTAGACTGAATGAGTTTTCTGAAAGTTTAGGAAGTCAACATTTTTCTTACTATGGATATATATTTTCTAATCACAATTTAAAAAAATGAGTTCATAATATCTTTATCCAAACAAGTGATAATTCTGTCATGAGCTTTTAGGAATACTAATCATTGCAAATAATAATCAGTGAAAGATTTAGGAATTTGCTTGTTAGAGTTACAAGAAAGGAGACAAGAACATTATAGAAAAGGAATTACCTCTTTATGTACAACTTCCTTTGAAAAGGCAGAAAGTAATTCTTTTTAACACTATAAAGAACTTCATGGAGTAACACAAAATCAGAAATATATTTAATGAACATTTATTTTATTGGATATTTTTCCTTATCAAGGAAATACTGTCAAATATTATATATGATGGCTTTCACATAGTTCCAGAAGCATGCTCTTGTTTTACCGTGGGCTATTGGCCATCTTTAATGTATTCTTTTATGGAGGTTCTAGAGTACTTTAGAAACTGTCCCTTATTGTTGCAGCCAATAAATCATTTCATAACTTATGAAGCACACAAGGGAGCATGGTTTGCTGTTTTCATTTGCAGTGAAGATTTTGAAGAGAAACCTAAGCCTTAAATAGAATCAGCCAACTAAACTAGAGAGGGGAGTAGATATGAGATTGATTTAGAAGTGGCTGTCAAAGTTGGATAAGGAAGCGAGTCAGATGGAAGGAACCTCATCACCCGCTGCTCAGACAGCAAGCATAGGAATGAACTCTTTTGGTAGAGCTGATACCTGTAGGATGAAACAGAATCAGCCGAAGTCCCAAAGCCATGCTGAACTATACTGTAGTGTCCCGGGATGAAGAGTCTGTTTCGACGTAAGGAAAAGATTTCCACAGAACGGTCAGAAAATGAAAGAAAAGAAAAGGTGGGGGAGGGTTTTTTGAGTTGCTATGACAGTCATTTTCAAAGTTTTAGTTTAGAGGGTGATCTTCCCATGGAAAGTCATGGATTATGGGTGGAGCTTTGAAGAGGGTGGTTATCTACGATCCAGATATGCAGATTCCTGCATCATTGTGACTATCTGCTCTGGGCAGTTTAGAATCACCTGAAAGCTGTGTTTGTAGCAACTAATATTTCCCAAACTTGATCTCTCCTTTTCTTCCAACCTTTGGTGTTATACCTTCCACCTTTTATTGAAGGAAAATGAATTCTGGAGTGTCGCCCTTAATTCTCCTTCTTCTCCATTTTGACATCTAATCTGTCAGCAAATCCTATTGCCTCTGTTTCCAAGATATACCTAGAGTCTCTTGGTCTCTTTGGTTCAACTGTTATCATATACTCTAAGTGACCATTTCCTTTGGCCTAGTTTGATTCAAGAAGCCCCTAATTAATCCCCCTGTTTTCATTCTAGTCCTAAATGAAATTCCTACTCTACAGTGCGAGTAGAAATAACGATGAACCTAAATTAGATCATGTTATAATGTTGTTTCCCAACACCTAGTATAAAATGTAAACTGTGCTTATCCTTCAGGATTTTGCCCCCGACTTTCTTTTCAAATTCTACTTAGCTCATTGAGCCTCAGCCTCACCTCCCCAGCACATAAACAGGTTCCCAGTTCAATACCTTTGTATTTGTGCTTTGTGTGTAAAACTTTCTTTACTCAGATATTCAAGAATGCAGGGAAGCTATCTGTAATCACTGGACCCATTCCCTCATTTTATCGTATTACCACGTCCTGCTCTAAGTTCTTGTAACACTTATCTTGTTCCTTTACTGACTTACTTGTATGGTTTTCCTCTTTCATCTTGAATATAAATCCTACAAAAACTGGAACTTGTTTATATTGATGGACATAATATCCAGTACTTAAAACAGTTCCTGGAACATAGCTTAATGATTTTGCTGCCCACTAAATGATTGCTGACTGAATAAATCAAGGTGTAAAGAGTATTGGATTGGGAGGTGAGGAGGGTATCTGGAAATAAATGGTAGAAACATTTTGTGCAATATCTCAAGGGAACAACCCTATAATCTCCCTTCCTTACTTATGTGGAAGCCGTTCTTTTTAATAGGCATTAGATAATAATTGATCCAACTCCATGAAGTATTAGATGTGTGATTATCTAATCCTCATCTTCCATCCTCTGTATGACTACACAGAAGTAAACATGCAATCATCCAGGTCGGACAGCCATCGAATTTGGAAGAGTTGTATCTTTGGTCTCACAAAGCATGGAGATTTGTATGAAATATTTAGGTGATGTCTTTCTGAAGAAATGGCTAGGGTATTAAAGAAAACTGAAATTTTTGTTCTAAAAGCCATAAGAGAAACTCATGTTTCTGTATTGGCCTAATTTTAAAATACCTTGAGGTTTGAAGTGAGAAAAAAGATCCCAGTTACTCACCAAGAAGCAACTTTTTATGATCATTGAGCATCTTTTCTGCTGGGTAGTACAGTCATATTCTAAGGCAGGACCATGACTACTGTAACCGGGTGGAAAATCACCGATATCCACTGTACCTACCTGCATGAAGACGTCTGTATTAGCTGGTTTGGCAGGTTACTTTTGAAGGAAGTACCTGCAGCAGTTGCTTCTCAAGAAAAAAAGACTTATTTTGGTCACAGTTCTGGAGGTGCAAGGTTGAGGGGCAGTGTTCTTGTCAGCAGAGTCCCGAGATAGTGCAGAGCCTCACAAGAGACAGGGACGGCGTGTATCTGCCTGTCTGCTGTTTGTCCCTCTTCTTTCAGAGCCAAGGATTTAATGGTGATGGCTTCACCCTACTGACCTTGTGTAGTCTAAGCACCTCCTAAAGACCCCGCTTCTAAACATCTTAGTTTGAGCAAGCTTCTACTCTTTCACTACAATCAACCTAAGACTTTGGGGAAAGTCATGAATGTCCTCATGAGCTTGGGGAAAGGGAGTGGGGAGCAAACCATATTCAAGCCACTGCAAATTTCCTTCCTTCCTGGGGACTTGTAACTAAGGACTGTTCTGTCTGATGGTTCCATAAAGTGAGGGGAAGAAAAAAAAAGTGCCATTGTGTAATATCATTTTAAATACCATTAAGGTTTGATAAAATAAGGATAAATCAATTTTCTAAGATAATGTGTACAAGTTGTGAAAAAAGTGTCAACCGTCTTCCAAATCAGATGCTTTAATGGTTGGATGTAGTTGACTGATTAGAATATACACAAGACTTTATATCTGCTGTGACATTTGTGGTTCTGACTATTTAGCTACTGTGCTTGTATTGAAAATTCTGAAATTTTGAATGCTATAAATTTCTTACATTGTATGTTTCACTACGATCTTACTGAAAAATTTCGTTCTTTTAGCCTCTAGCATGCTGCCTAAAAGGGTTGGTAATGTTTTATAGCATACAGCTTCAACACTAGAGACTTTTTCTTGATAACACATGCTTCTTTTTCTTTTGTTTTATTATGGGGTTCTTTGCCTGAACTTGAAGAGAGAGTTTGTCTTTAACTGCTAACTTGATTACTTTTCCAGAGGAGAAATATAAGCAACAGTTCTTAGACTTGGGCTTTCTACATTAAAAATAGAATAAAATTTTAATTTTAAAAAACCTTTATGAAACAAGAAGTATGTAATGGTGCTCCATCATGTTTTGAGTATACAATGTGAAAGAGAAATGACCGGAAGATTCTTAGGTGTCAAAAATTTCCAACTAACTCAAGCAGAAGGAAAATCTTTGGGATGGATATTGAAAATGACTAGACTAAATGAAAACTGGAAAATTGGACAAGAAGTGCGGACAAGAGCTAATATTTATACAGGATAGTCAAATTTCTGAAGTGTCAGGGAATAGGTAATTATGGGAGAGATAAAATAAGAGAGATCATAACCAAGAAAGCAGAAAATATCTCTTACAACACTGGTCCTGTTAAAGACATAGAATGTGGAGAAAGAGAGTAACAATGTATGGGTGGGAATGTGAAAAGATTTCTGATATTTAAACTGAGAGAAAGAATGAAAAGCAGCCTTCCAGTATGTTTTTTCTTAATGTTATCAATATTGTTCTATCATTTGTAATTTAAGAATCTGATGATACCAAGGGGGTTAGGGATAAGGATGGGGAGCAGTAAAAGTGAGGGGAGTGTTTTATGCAGAAGAAATAGCATATTGTGATTGCGAAGAAAAACCCCTGGATATATTTTGTGGGTCCAAAGGAGGCTGGTGTGGCCAGTGCAGCTGAGGTGGAGCGAGAGAAAAGGTGGGTAAGTGAGAAGAGCTTTGGGAAGTAGACAGTAGACAGTGGTCCAGTCATTTCAGATTTTGGAATTTATTTGAGTTGAAATTGGTAGTTTTAGAGTTTTAATCAATCTGCTGTGCATTTATTATTTATTGTTATCAAAGATTATTACGTAGGAAATAGATTAGAGAGAAGTAGGGGATGAGTAAGGAGCCTATTCCAATAGCTCACATTCTGGGGACACGTCTCATCTCAGCGTGGCGGCAATGCAGGTCTGAAAGACGTGGCCAAATTTAAGATACAAACGGGAGCATGCACATGGGGAATGGTTGATGGACTGCACACTAGTTTCCATAGAGGGAACTTCAGTACTCGAATAGGGAGATTTTTCTTTTATGTGCGATACTTGCACATTATTCTAGACTGTTTTGACTGCAAATGATAAAGGTTTAATTAAAATTAGATTTAAAAACGAATTTATTGGCTCACAGGATCGAGGCATCTAAGGTTGGATTAAGGTCGTAGGCAAAACTGTATCCAAGCCATAGATGGTTTATGAATTTTGCATCAGCTTTATTTCTGCTTCAGTTCTTTTTTTTTTTTTTTTTAAAGTAACCCGTTTGCCTTCAAATACCAGTCACCATGATCCAGTCTGCCGCAGGTTAAAAATACTGGAAGAATCTGAACTATTTCCGCACCTACAGTGAAGTTTCTGAGAAAGATTGAGAGCTCTCTTGGGTGTCAGTGTGCAGCAGTGATCAAGCGCTGCATCAGAGGACTTGCTCGTGCTCCTACCTCTGGGGGGCAGCAGCTGTTACCCTCACAGAAGTGTGGGGGCCGCACACCAAAGCAAGCAAGTAAATGAGGAAGTGAACAAACAAAGCCATGCCAATCAGCCACAGCCATACAGAATAACCCGCGGGAAAGGCAAAAGTAGTCCTTGAAAACAGTGACGCCACCTGGCCTCGGGGTGGAACTCTGGTGTTTCCTGTTGAGCATAAACAGCTTTGTGGAACATCAGCATTAGACAAAGCCATGCTGTAAGCATGATGGATCAAGAAAAAGTGATGCCATCATTTAATCACGTCTAAGTGCAGAACTTAAACATTGTCCAAGGCACATTGTTTATGCAAAGTTTTCTGTCCCAGCTAGGATGAGTATTTCCTGCTTCTTCATCAGTTAGTGTCTGTCTAAATTTATATATTAAAATACCCAATCATGAAATGACTCCTGGTTCCTAACAGCTTCTGATCCAGGCCAGATTATGCTCCTTTACGTCCTCATTTTTCAAGTGTTAGCTTGATAATTCCTCTGCCAACTTAGGTAAAATAATCTCTTACTTGTATATCTCCACATTTATTAGCTTTACACAATTTGTCTCAGTATCTAGGCTTCTTGTTCTTTTATTCATTACCTTCATTACTTTGTGTATGTTTTATTTCCTCTGTTGCTGGGGTTGGAACCCCAGGCCTAAGCACATGCTCTACAATTGAGCTACATCTCCAGCCTTAGGATCTGTTTGTCCCTTGGAAAAAGAAGGCCATGAAAGTTGAAATCTTTTTTGCCATTTTCAGAGATGCCCTGTGTCCACTATAGAGATTAGGATTTAGTAGGTTCTCAGAAAATGTTTATTGATTTCATGAATAAAAAGATGAATGAAATCAATTGGGTAGCTAGTTTGAAGAACTAATCTTCTTTTGGATGGTGCTGAAAATAAACAGGGATAATTACACTATTTTGAGAAATGCATTAGAAATCATGAGAAATATACAAATAGTGGGAATACAGGGGTTGAAAATTATGTAATGTCGGGTTATCAGAAAAGGCTGAAAGAGCTGGTAACATTTAAATAGTGCTTTAGAGTTGGGATTTAATAAATGGAATTCTGGGATGAGGTAATAGTAAGTGGAAGGAATATTGCTATATTAGGTAAAGGTCAGGAATGGGAACGTATCTATTGCACAGACGTCTTAAATGAAGTTGCAGAAGCAGGGTTGGGAAGGCAAGTTGGTGTCAGACCGTGCACAGTTCTAAAGGTATATTAAGACTGGATTCTGGGATGCAAGTGAAGGGCGATGTGGGTTTTGAGCAAAGGTATGACTTAACTGGAGCTTTTCCTTCAGGTAACAAATATGAAAGCAGCATGTGGGATGGTTAGTAGAGAGAAGAAGTTGTTAGAAAAACTAGTACAAGATTGAGATTATTGCCTAGAACAGTGCAGATGAAAAGCTGTATGAACTTGAATTCAAGAGAAAATGTAGAATTGTACTAACTGCTTATTCTTTAATACTTGCCTGTGTATAAAACTTCTGGCTGGTTACAATAAATTCTTTTTTTTTTTTTTTAGAAAATCTGTAGAGTGGAAAATTACTTGATCTGGAAAGAGAGACAGGGCACTCTGAGAGATTTTTAAATTTCAGAGAGAAAAACTTGAGTTAACAGACTGCAGAGAAATATGCTGGTATTAACCAATTGCAGAGAAATGTCCGTAGTCATGCAAGGAAATGGAGTAAAACCATTTAGCAATGGATCAGAGTTGAAGATTCCTAGTGGGACAGAATGTCACACTGATCTTAGAGCCAAGAACAATAGATAATTATAACCATCCAAGTCTTCACACAGAGGTACAAGCTGAGCATAACAGCTTTCAAGTACTATTCTGGTCTTTTTCAGACTTGAAGCAAATAGTAATATTCAAATGGAATCAATAATGATATGTTACTAAAACATCACATATTATAATGTTCCATAGTTATCTTAGTTAATCGCTTATTGATGAGCAGATTCTATCTCACATTTGAGGGCAGCCTATATATAGTCTTAATTCATAAATTAAAGGTTTCATGGTACCTCTCATCAATTCAAGTAATTACATGCCTAATTTTGTAAAGAACAGACTTTGCAGCAATAAACTATTCAGGTAGAATAAATATCTGCCTCATATACTTAAAATTTAATTTACTTATGTCTGTAGTGATGAAAAGGCAGTATTGAAATATATACAGATTCTAATTATATTATTCTTTGCTCTCCTTGATATTTGATTTGGCTGGCATCTTAGCAGTTTGGACTCGCATCCAGTATTTAATTTAAGTGACTTTATCATATATGCATACATTTTAATCAGCTCTTGTTCCATGTTCAATTCTATTAAATAATTCAGTTTGCCATTAAACTCACCATTCAATGGTGTTGCCTGTTAAATATGGTGTTTTGGAGAAAATCCATATTACTGAACATTCACTGGTGACATGAATCATCTCCTGAAGATAGTGTTGTGATTCGGTGCCATACGTTATTTGGACAGCTCTTACGGTAACTCTGTTTTACTGTGTAACACCTCATAAGTTACTGCTGTCAGCTGCGAGGGTGGGAGGAAGTCCCCGGATCCTCCGTGCTCTCTCCCATTAGTTCTTTCCATTCTGTTCTAGGAGAGAAAAACTGTTACAGTAATCACTGCTGAAATTTCTCCTTGAAGTACATTGTTTGTGCTTGAACTGCTTTGATTCTAAAATGACTAAATAACTTTTTTTTTTTTTTTGGTGCTGGGGATCGAACTCAGGGCCTCATGCTTGTGAGGCAAGCACTCTAACCACTGAGCTAAAGCCCCAGCCCTAATAACCTTTTGAAAGAATCAGAAAGATTTCAGTACCCTGTGCTTTTATCTTCCAACTTTCTAGAGCAAATATTTGTATTATGATATCCTCACTTCTTCATGTTCCCTTTGGGATAAAGGCTTATTTGCAACTCAATGAGGTCACCCAAGAACTGCCTGAGCATGTGCCATGGCATTACTGGCGTGTATCAGATAGAAATAGCAGGTGGAAATATGGGGCGAGGGGCGAGGATCTTGTGGTTGGAATGCAGAATTGTTTCAATTATCTGTCATTTCAAAGAAATGCCAGGAGATGGCAGTCCTATTGTTCAGGACTTTATGAATTTTGCAAGACCCATGAGTCCTCTTTGGTTTCAACATGCTCATAGCTCATGAAGAAACCCAGAAATTAGTTTTTGTTACTATAGAAACCAAATGTAGTGACTGATCCTTTTATTTCATTTTTAAAGAAACAGTCTCAAAAAATCTGGTTAAAAATAACAAAAGATGTCAGGGAAAATGGTAGGGAAAACAAAAAGTTATTTATTTTTTCTTTATTGTAGCATTCTGAAACTCTTGAGCCTTTATAAGTTTTTAAAATAAATAATCTTATTTTTTTCATAGAAACACTGTACTTTCCAGTTGGTTTTTCAAATGTCCTATCACTTTAAAACAATTAAATTCATTTGTATTATCGTAACTGAAATTGGGTATATAAGTAGGAAGCTGAAGTAATTTGTTTCAATACAAGAAATAGACCAGTATATTTTCGCAGCTTTTTAGTGGAGTAAAAGGGATTTAAATTTAGAAATAAATCGAAATAGGGCTGGATTTAGAAAACGAAATTTTCCTGTTTCCTCTTCCTTCTGAAAATCGTAAGAATTCAGATAATTTTGCAACTGGCGTTTGTTGAATTTAGTTACTACACGAGCTACAGGGTAGACTGATCAGTTTTGACCACTCCCAACAATAGTTTCAATAGCATATTTAACATTAAGGCCCTCAAGCTTTCTCTTTGTTGTTAGGAGTTGATGGGACCTATATTACACTGCATTTAAATTTTATGCAAAATCTATTAAATAGTGAGGATAAACAATACATAACTGCATTTTAAGAAAGTGCCTTTCATCTGTATTTGGGAGTAAAATTGTTTCCCCATGACAATTCATAAGAAAAAAGTACTCTGCAGGATAAATGTGGGGCAGTAGTGCAAACAAGCTGTATGACTCTTAGATCCTGATTGAGTCCCAGCCCCTAAAGCCCTCCCTTAGCTTCTCCTGGGATGTAGAACCCTGCCCTAAGAGTCTTCGATCCTAGGTCTATCATAATCCAAAGCCCTATTTATTCCCTATTTACGAAGCACAGCATTTTTGTCCTTACTTGCAACGTACCTCTGACCTTGCACACCTGTCTGTATAACCAGGCTCTTGACTTTCCTGGAAATCTTTTTCATTCAAGTGGCTTGACTTTATTCCTTGAAGGCTAGTCTCACACCAGAATGCTTGTTTAGGCAAGCTAACATCTCCATTTCTTAACACTGAGTTGCTGCTTTGTCTTAGTTATTGCTTTCCAAGAACCCTGGTCTCACATCACAGCTAGTTGCTTGCTATCTGATGACTGACTTCTGCTCTGTGCACTAGGACTCTCCTTGTTCTTCCAGGAACTCACTTCCCACACTTCTCTCCCACATCTCTCGAGAGCAATGCTCTTATTGCATTGGTTGCCCAAGACTCACCTACAGTGTGACCTGGGGTTGCGAACAGACCCTTCCTGCAGTTTGCTTGTCTGCTTGAAACTTAACAATTATACTTGCGACTGGACATGCCCCTACATTCTACCTGCAAGGCCGGCCTAGCACTTCTGCCTACGTGGTGGTCATGCTCCGTAATGGTATGTTACCGTGCATCCCTTCCGTCTCCTCCACATTGGTTGCTCAAAATTGGACAAGTGTGTTGGTGAGCACCACTTAATGCTCCACATAGATACCATGTTGTTAAACGCTTGCCAGAACACCGTCACCTCTTACGTTTCACACGGTCCTGTCTACAATGTTATTGCAGGCCATGTCACAACCAGATGGTCAAGCCAGAATCTTGAGAACACTCCTGAACTGTCTAACGTTCCCGACTCTGTGTCCTTTTCCTTCTCTGCTGCCTTGCCTGCACTGCAGCGACCACACCTTTTGTCCTCCACATTTCCTCCTCTTGAATCTATTTTCCCACTCTGTAGCAAAAGTGAGTTTTCTAAAGAGAAGTCCCTGCCTTGTTGAAAGTCCTTCAGAAGTTCCTTGTACAACAAGGCCCCTCAAAATGTCGTCAGTGGAAACCAAGAATCCGCTAGACATGCAAATTCTGTTCTGTTCTCACCTGAGACCTAATACGTCAGAAACTCTGGAGATGAGGGTGCAGCGCCCATTGAACAGTCGCTTCAGGTGATTCTAATGCATGCTCAGGTTTGAGAACTATTGATTTAGGATGAAGTTCAAAGTCCTTATATGGTTATGGAATATCTAAAAGCCTGCTTTATTCACCTATCCACAATCTTCCTTTATTTCTCTCTGACCCAAATGCTTCACTTTCGCAGTATAAAGATACATTCAGCTCCCATATTGGGTCTTCATTTCTTTTACCAAGTTCTCTTTCTCAGTGATTAGTTCTCTATCACCCTCTCATTTCTCTATCAAACATTTGTTTTTTCCTTTCAATGTTCAATATTCTCTATTTCTTTGTCAGAAAAATGCCTAATCATTTTTATAATTCATAATTTTAAAGACTGTTTCATGTCCAAATATTGCAGGTTGGAATATTATCTGTCTTCACCTTCTTTAGTACATAGTCCCTAAACTCTTAATTTTATGTTTTTAGCCATAGCCTTATAAATCATGTTAATACAGAATAATTAATACAGAAAAATTTAAGCAATTAACACTATTTTATTCTTAATATTAAAATACTCTTTCACCAAGAATGACTTAAAACTGTATGAAAACAAAATATGTTTAGAAATAATAGATACATTTAGAGAAGAGGGGACACATTTTCTCTTTCAAAAATTAAATTTGTGTTTTGGAAGAGAATCCAATTCATAAGAAAATGTCAGCATCGACAACACAGTCACACAGTTCTTGGATTTGTATTAAGGTATGGAACTTAAAAAGAAAACAAAAAGGAGCTTCATATTTTTGAAAATAGAAAAATCTTATGTCTAAGAATTTTACATGAGGCAATAAGGGGTATTATAAGAGGAAAAGACATATTGTGTCTTTATTATAGTGGAAAAGTTAATACATATAAGACTTTCAAACATTTAAAATTTCTATAGTAATTGTACATTGGACTGAATGTCTTATTTCTATTTTGAAATACTTGTTCCCATCTGTTTTGAGATGTATAAATGCAGTAAATGATACCTATTACTGTACAATGATTCAATAATAGTTTTAAAAATTTCCTACTTTAAAGCAAAAAAAGGTTGAGTCCTAGCAAATATTTATATAACAGCTCCAAATTCAGTGTGGAAAAAAAAAAGAACAATAAGAATCACAGCTACTTCAGAGGTGAAAATGTCAAAAAATGCCTCTGAATGCTCTCAACATGAACCTGTCTTTATTGGTTCTCTTTCTTTGACATCTCGGAATGGGATCTTTAATACTTCTAACCATCTGATAGAATTTGAGAAAAGACTACACTAGCCACGAGTGTAAAAAAGAAGTCCTTCATTTTGAGTACACAAAAAATCAAGACAGAATAAGTGAAAGGAAGGAAACTTCCTGTATTATTTAAAATCCCCAGCAATTTATGAAAATGTTGTTTTGATTAATGACATTGTGATTGAATTAGGTTGACCTTTCCTCTTCTTTAGCTCTAAATATGTTCAGTTCTAGCTCTTGTGCACCTCTCCTACACAGCCAGCCACCTGGACTGTTTCCATGAAATTCTGTATCCTGGATTTGGAGCAATTCCTGTATTCTTAAAACAAACCAGAGCTAAGGGGATGCAAAGAACAGCTGTACAAAATCAGGCTTCTCATTATTTTAGAAGCATTTCTAAGACACGGGATTCTATTTTCTTTGCTGCCTATGCCTTTAGGCACAGCAAAATAAATTAATGCTTTTCGTTAGCTTATTGTGTGGATTAAATAAATGGATACAGGTAATACACGCATAATAGCGTCTGGCACATCGTATTTGCTATCATTATTATTCAAATCAGTAACATTTACTAAATTACTTCTCCTGACCTTAAGTGGACTGCACAGCAAACATGTGCTGAGGCATTGTGAACCCCTCATGTGGAACAGATAACACATTTACTGGAGTTGTAGGTGCCCTGAGGGCAGCACAATTCCCATGTTGGCATCAACGTGAATTTTCAAAGTTGAGTGAGAGTAGAAATTAAGGAAAGGGTAGTTAGATATAAGCTAATTGACAAATGGTTCAAGGGAACAAGAAGAGGGCAGAGGCGGAGGGGAATGGGAATCCAGAAGAATAATGATATCTTAAAAATAAGAACTTAATAACCCAAACTTAAATCAGTGACACCTACACTATGTAATACAGTAACTTTATGTAGTGGTGACTTACTGCTTCATTTATGTGGTTTACATTGCTTACGGTCATAAGCAAAAGGCACAATGTATCATGGTTGGTAAGCTTGTGTAATGGCCTGTGAGTTTGTGTAATTTTTCATAAATTTTAATAAAATTCTAAATAAGAAAAAGAAATTAAGGAAAGGGTTCTGGAACACCCTGAACATCAGGATTTGGGTTCAGCACAGCTCTGAATACTTGAAGGGGCTGGATGAGCAAGACAGTGACACTTTTAAGAGTTAGAAGTTACCATCATTGTTTCCCAGGGAGAAAACCGAGGCTTGGAGGCTGGTGTAATCTCCCCGAGATTGTAGAAAACAAAAGAGAATCTCAGTTTGAACCTAGAACTTCTCACCCCATTATCTGGGGTTATTCCCACTGTCGTGCGGCCTTGTCACAGAAGGGTGCTGCTTGATGGACACTTTCTGTTTCAGATCTGAAGTTCTCCTTGAGGCCTGGGAGAGTGGCCTTTGAGTTTCCTCATATCCACAGGGCCTTAGTCGGTGGGATGAGGATGGTGACTACAGAAAACTACAGTCACCGAGGATAAATGCCCATTGTGCAGGCTGAGCATTTCTAATCCAAAAATATGAAATACAAAATGCTCCAGCATCTGAAAGTCTTTGAATGCTGACATGATGTCACTAGTAAAATGTTCCGCTTCTGAGCTCGTGTGATGGGCAATCATGAAAAGGCAGGTGTACCGATAATACTGTACAAAGCTACTTTCAGCTCTGCGTATCAGTTGTGTATCAAAATGAATGAATTTCATATTTAGACTTAGATCCTGCAGATATCTCATTGTGTATATGAAAACATTCCTAAATCTGAAAAAAAAAAAAGCCCAAATCTGAACACCAGTTCCGAGCATTTGGATGTGTGATTTTTCAACCTACATGCACGTAGGATTATGCTGCAGTAAGCATCAGAGAGAAGGTTCTTTCTTATGAGAACAGTTTGCATGACAGAATGGCGCATTGTCTTCCTGTAAATGGTTGGCAGGTTGCCTTAAAATGTTGGCAATTTTCTTTCCGATACTTAGGATCGTACAAATGTAGATGGCCTGAAAGGAAGAGTCCTTTTCTTCTTCATTCTTACTAGGAGTCAACTGTTTTTACACCTTAGACTTTTAATGTTCCCTGAACCCTCTATATTTCATTCTTCCCTGTTGGTTCATCGTCTTTTCCTGTATTACTTTTTACCTGTTCTGCATTTCTTTGTAGTTTTGCTCTGCAAGTTTTATGCTACTTCTTAGGCTATTTCTTAAGTGAAACAAATTGGTTAGTGAAACTTACAAATCACTCACTAAAGCTACCTGCTTTCAGTGATTTGAGTATGTTATTACCCAAGGCTATTGTATCACTGTCTACATAACTGACAATATGAAAATCTACCATCTTAAATACCGTGTAATAATGAATACTTTTAAGAGAACCCAATGAATGGTTTATAAATCTAAGCAAATACTAAATCATTAAGAAAAATTCAATGTGTGATAGTCAATATTTTGGAAAGAGACATAGCATGACTTTCTCTCTATGAAAACACATACACCTGAAGCATGTTAAACTGTGGGATATTAACTTGTCACGAGTTGAACATGATTAATATTTCTCTGGGAACTAATTTCTCTCACAATTCTTACTTAACTTTTGCAATTTTTCTGAACTTCCTGAAACATTAATCCTTAGAATTGTGCTCAAAATACCATGGATCCCTCTAACATGTGACAAGTGGAAATCATTAGTGTGTAGAGCTGATGGTAGGAGAAGGGAATATATGCAAGAGAGGCTTCTATGTTGACCAACTGAAAAAATGGACAGACAATTCGATCGATACTTTGTAACATATTGGTGATCACATTTTTAAGGGTAAAATATCAATTAGTTTAATTGACTGACCTTGAATAAAACCTCAGTTAGTGTAGAGTAATTGACTGCCTTTGACTATGTATTAGAGGCATTTTATTTCGGAATGTCCAAATATTTATGTTTTACATTTAAGTGTGGATCTAATGATTTTCACTTCTTCCTGTTGAACTGACCACAAGTGAGGATCAGCTGCAGGACGCCATAACACAGAACCTGAGACCCAGAATTCTGCAGTTGTTAAGTAGGTTAGAGCTCAAATGAGGAAGATGTTGAAATCCTCCTTTAAAAAGATTGTGGTTTTATGGGGTCTTTTGTTAACGGCACTGTCTCCTGAGGCATTTGTTTGTATGTATGAGAGGAAATGGAAACTAGACGGGAGTGTCGGTTTGGAAAGACACCTGTCATCAGGGATTCCACACCAAGAAGAAGGACCTCTGGCCCTGTTTGACGATGCAGCTCCAGTTTTTAAGGAGGTATTAATGGTGTATTAACAGCATATCCAGGAGAGTCTGTATCGTCTCATCCCCAATTCCTGTTTTGCACTATGATCTGATAACAACTCTTTGAATTGGAGAAATTTATTCTCTTTTCTTTTTTTCATAAAGCAGCAACTGCAATTTATAAGCAATGGCACATGCTTCTCTTTATCTCCCTCCTTTGAGGAATAATTCTCAAAATCTTCTTGGAGTCATTTGTTTTTATCGCTGAAGAGAATAGGGGATAATAAATGTATGTATGTATTGAGTCACAATCTATGAAATATTTGATTTTAACCTGCTGTCTTATAAATATTGTGTATCTTAGCAAATGAGAGTCCAAAATGCATCATAAAGGACAAACTAGATAATATTATATACATGTGTACTATATCAAATGTATATGTGTGTATGTATATGTATATATGGGACAAACTATAAGCTGCAAAGAATCATTCCTAATAGTCTACCTTGCATATTGGATAACATCGCAACAAAAGACACTCAATAATGCACTGTTTCAGTAAAAATGAATAAAAAATTATGTTAACATGCATTCTCATACTAGTATTTGTCTTTTTATATTTTTCTCCTATCCTCTTGGTTGAGAAGTCAGGAGAATTAGTAGCCTCAAGATGAAATAATACCCATGAAAATAATGTTACCTATGAAAATAATGTGCATAAAAGAAAAAATGACTTTTAGGTATTATTTTGTTCCCCCTGTGTGACTCCTTTGTCATGAACAAAGTTATGATTTTTTTAAACTTGATTAGCTCTCACAAGAGAATTAAGTCAAAAGGAAGAAGTAGAATCCGACAGAGATTACGTTATGACATAATCCGCCTGTCATTGTAGAGTGAGCGTATGACACAGTGAGGTTTCCAGCTCATGTGGAGTTGAGTTGAGAGCCTGCATTCTCAGTCACTGCACCAGGAGGGTGATGAAAGAGGTGTTCATTGTTGTCTGAAAACACAAGAGGTGTGAAGCATTTTGGAAATTTTGAGAAGGAAGAATAACACGTAGAGATTAATCTTACAGGGTAATCAAACTTTATATAAAACTAGAATAGTTAAGTGTATGATTCGAATGATGAAGCTACAGTCATTGATGGTGAGAAATAAATTGGCAGATCAATGGCACAAGACAGAGCTCACAGGAGCAGACCCTATAACATAATGTACAATAAATTAATCTTGCTGAATGGCTGGAAGAGATGGATCGTTCAAAATGTACTGTTGAGTGTGTCAACGAGACAGTTTAAGAATTCAGTTTGAATTCATTTCATTCCACCTCATCTAAAGAAGGTATAAAAGAGCTAAACTAAAACATAGCAGGAAATATAGGTAGGAACTTATCTAACTTGTGTGGGAAATAGGCTTTATGAATCTGAATTAATTGGAAGACAAAAATGACCAATGTATCTTACTGTATATAAGCTTTTATGTCAACGAAATTAAAAGAAACCTAAATTAAAAGAAAAATATGGGGCCGGGGATTTAGCTCAGTGATTAGAGTGCTTGCCTTGCAAGCACAAGGGCCTGAGTTTGATCCCCGGCACCACAAAAAAAAAAAAAAAAAAAAAAAAAAAAAAAAAAAAAAAAAAAAAAAGAAAGAAAAATATGGAAATATATTTAAAACAGAATATGAAAGACTGTTAGCATTCTTTTCTTGTTAGCATTCTTAATTTGTAAAGTTATTAAACCACTTTGCAGAAGGAAAAACATGCTGAAGTAAGCCACAGGTACTGTAAACGGACAAGGCACAAAGATTATTCACAAAAACACAAAGTGGTTAATTTATATTTTTCTTATTTATACTACACCTTCTTATTTATATTTCACAATAAATATGAATTGTTTTTGCAATTAAAAATTAAAAATGCTATAGAAAATCCCCCAGTAAATTAGAACTAAATTGAAACTGGTGTACATGTAAGGAAGCAGAGGCTGTGATTTTCGTTCTGTCACTACTACCACATGTCATCGAGTGTGCCAAGGTGTTTATTACTGGCTTCTATTTTTTCAGCTTTCATTGAACAAGTCTTTTTTGATACATTTGGCACCAGATTTCTGGCGCTTGAGTGCAGGCCCCCTTCTGAACGGATAGTGTTGCGGTCTAATGAGAGACATTAGTATCTAACAACACAGTAGCAGAAGTAGCAGAGGTACAAACCCAGCAAAACAGGACAAGATTATTCTTACTAATACCGAGTGGGTAAATCCAGCACATATATACCATTTTTAGTAATTGCCAAAAGTGTAGAACTTTAACAAATGTCCTATTAGTGAAATTATAAATTGAAAAAGATTTTTGGGAAAATGTTACTATGATCCAGATCCTCTGTCTGTATGCTTTGACCCAGAAATTCTATTTCTGGATATATGCTCTAAAGGAACACTCCAACAGTCACAGAAAAGAATTTTCAGTGGGTGTTTTATAATGACAGTATGTTTAAAACTTAATTAGGGTGCATTTATACAGTGAAAAAAATAAAACCTATAAAATAGTTAAGCCTTTTTATTATCATTATAAAATAGTGGGATTGCATCATTTTAAGTGAAAATTTTATGTGTGATTTCTTGTTTGTAAAACAATTTGTAAAATAATGAAGAAAAGAATCCAGAATGTTGAGTGGTAGAAGTTTGGTAATTTTCTTCTTTCCTATGTTTCATAGTACCTCTTTTGCACAGTGAAGACCTATTCCTTTTATACTCAGAAAAGATCCTTTTTTCTAAAAAAAAAAGTGAGAAAAGAAGCAAGTTAGAAAACAAAGGGTGGGCAGATGGAGAGGAAAAACGCATATTGCCTTCTCATGGGGATGCCCACTTCCTGTGAGAGAAAATGAGTCTAGGTAGAGAGGATAATCTAGCATATATTCCCATGGGTCGTCCAATCTGTTTAAGAATTTTCTAACATGAAAATTAATGTTCTTTTTCTTGGATCTAAATTTAATGGGACTATAATCCAGCATTTTCTTATAAGTAGCCTACTTAAGACTGGGTCCACAAATAGGGGCAGGAAACACTTGCAAGGTGCAGAGATGGTATCTTAGAATCGTCTAATGAAGGATGAGACGTGCTTTACTGGGGCAGGAGAGTAGGCCGAGTACAGGTTTCCTGAGAAGGGACCCAAGGATCGGAGGCCAGCAGCAACTAACCAGGTTTCAGAAGCAGGTCACGAAGGTGGCCACGGAATAAAGAACAAGGGTTGGCTTCAAGACAGGACTAGAAAAACACATGTCTGTGTATGTAGAGAAATACTTAATGGTGTCTTTTATTATCACATTCTTAGATGAGTTATTGATTTTTCTTTCTCTCCATTGCATCATCTTCAACTGAACAAAAATGTTTTGTAATTTCTTAGGTAAAGATTTCCTTCTCTTGACCCATTTTTCTTCTATGATTGTCACCTCCATTTCTCAGTTTCCATTTTACACTACAGTTCAAGAAAGAATTGTCTGTATTTGCTGACTCCAATTATACAGGTATATCCAATATTGGCCCTAATGTCACTATCAAAACCATCCCTGTCACGAGCGACCATCATCATATTGACAAAGTCAAGCACCATTTTTCAGTCCTCATCTTACTTAAACTCCTCTCCGCATTTGATCCACTTTATTGCTTTCTTTTTCTTTCTGGTATGCTTGCTTCGTTGGTTTCTGAGACACTACATTTGCCCGATTTACCTCCAATCTCTCTGGATTTATTTCTCCATTTTTCAACTAGGTCTTTCTCTGCCTTGTCGAATTTTTAATTTTTTGTCCATACCCACTCAGCAAATGGTATCATCCAATTTCGAGGCTTTTGCACCACATACAATGGTGTTCTTCTCCGAAATGACAGCTCTAGTCCACCTTCTCCCTTCACGTCCAGGCTGGTTCATCCAGCCAGCTTCTTGTAGTGTCCGGAGCCGTCCTATACACACCAAGGAATCATCATCTTTCAAATGTAATTGTACAGGACTCTAACTGGTAGCATTCCTCCCACTCTTAACCCGGACATTCTCCTATGTCGAAATGTGTCAGTCACTTTTCTGTCACTGGGACAAAATACCCAACATCCCCAATTTAAAGGAGAAGTTGAATTTGGCTCATGGTTTTGGGAATTCAGTCCGAGGCTGGCTGATGCTGAGGTAGAAATGGCACTGTGGAAAGGCATGGAAAAGAAAAAGTGCTCAATTCATGGCAGCCAAGAAGAAGAGAGAGAAGGCTTGGGTCCAATGGTGAGTGTAACCATCATGACCCATTCTCCTTCCAAAAACCAAGATTTGGCAAGGACGTGGAATAACTGTAACTTCTACGCATTAATGCACAGAATTTAAAATGTAGTAGTCACTTTGGGAAAATGACTTACAACATACAAGTAAACACACGCTTTTACTCCACCATCCAGGATTTTCTATCTTTGGCATTAACTTTCAAGGAAGAAAGAAAAAAAGACTTTTAAGACTTTTACAATTGTTTTCTTTTGTCTCTCTTTTGAATTGCTTTAAAGTGGAAAAAATATGGATATTCATCAATAAGAGAGTGGAAAAATAATCTGCATTATATTCATACACTTAATTTATTGCCCAGCAGTAAAAAGAAACAACACACTGACATGTACAACAAGAAAAAATCTCTAAAATTGCATGCTAATTTTAAGAAACTAAACCAAATCCCCATACAACATAGTGAAGTCCAATGAAAGGCAAATCTAATTAACAGTCGCCTCCCCTGCCCGCATGGTATTGCTTTCTTTAGTTTTGCTTCCTGTGGTTTCAGTTATCTGTGTTCACCCATGTTCTAAAAATATTAAATGCAAAATTCCAGAAATAAACAATTCATAAATTTTAAACTGCATGCCTAACAGCTCGTGTTATCCCACCTTATTCTAACTGGGATATGAATCATCTCTTTGCACAGAGTAGTCACACTCTTTATACCCGTATGTTCTTTGCATTGGTTATTCATTCAGTAGCTCTCTCTGTTATCAGAGAGATAACAGAGAACTGTTACTGTATCCCAGTGCTTGTGTTCAAGTTGGCCTTAATTTACTTAATAATGTCTCCAAAGCAATGATGATGGCAATTTGGATATGTCCAAAAACATCTGGAGAGCGCTTTCCACAGTGCTTCCTCTAGGTGAAAAATTCTCAATATAATAAAAAAAAAACATATACTGTGGTGGCTAAGATGTGCAGTAAGGATGAGCCTTCTATATATGAAATTGTGAAGAAAGAAAAAATTTCATGGTAGTTTTGTTACTATACATCAAACTGCAAAAGTTTCAGCCACAATGCATGACACATTCTTCAGATGAGAAAGACATCAATCTTCTGGAGGGAACCTACGAACCGAAAACGTATTCTGATTGACCACAACATGTCTTGCTGGAAAGCATGGAGTCTCTATGAAGACTGCAAGGAAGGGATGGCCACGCAGCTCCAGGAATAGGTTTGGGCTAGAAAATACAGAAATTATCGGAGAAGCTATCACTGCCAATGAAGAAACTCCTATCACATTTCCAGAAGAACTGTGTGAGTTGATTGAAGAGGAAGAATAGAATCCAAGGCAAGACCTCAGTTGTGATACAACCAGGCTCCTTTGGGAGAAGACACCATGGAGAAGACGCAACACATGTTCACGAAAGTGCAGAGGCAATACCACAGCAACAACACAGGACAGATTCGTTTAGGTCCTATGTGGCAATGTACAGAACACAAAATAATGCTATGCATAGTGTAAAAAGAACGAACCCGTGTGCCCTCAAAAATAGTAGCAAAAATTATCTGCTCATAACCTGACAACATAATCTTTCTGATTATTCGTGACAGTCATCTTGTTGATGAAATGGTTCTACCAATGCTTTGTTCCAAAACTAAAACATACTCACAAGAGGAAGAGTTAGAATTTACAGTGCTATTAATAAGTAACAACACACATGGCCATCCTCAATCTACTTGCTATGAAAATGAAAATGTTGCACTTGTATTTTTTCCTCCAAACACAACCTCATTTCTTCAGCCCCCTGACCAGGGCATAACTTTGATTTGTCAAGGCCACATACACTCGCTTAATGCTTAAGTGTATTTGTTATCAATTGATGATGATCCTAATGTAGATATAATGCATTCCTGAAAATTATTCACTATTGTGGATAAAAACTTCATAAAGGCTCAATGCATGAATTAAAATGAGAAACTGTAAATACTGATTGGAACAATTTATGAAGTCATAAATAATTTTAAATGCTTGTGAAGATTGATAGAGAATTTAGGAAAACTACTCATACAACTTTTATTGTTGTTATAATTGCTCTATTTTATTATTGGTGGTTAGTCTCTTACTGTTTGAAGTTAATAAACTAAACTTTAGCATAGGTACATATACGAAGAACAAATATAATACATACAGTGTTTGATCTTATCTGTAGTCTGCCTTATCTTAGGCATCTCCTGGAGGTCTTGGAGCATAGCTTCAGCTGATTACTGCAGGGGAAGAAAAACCAGACAAACAGAATAAGAGCTGTTTCTGGTGGTGCTCTGGAGACTGACTGGGAATGGGTATAAGGAGCATTCTGGAGGAAGGATAATATTCCTTGTCTTGATAGGAATTTGGGTTATATGTGTATATAAATTCAATAAATATTCAAACTTTATTCCATTGAGTATAGCAGCAAGAATTTCACGGGGTTAGATAATGGAAAAGACTTGATATTTCATAGAAAATTCTCATGTAAATCTTTAGTTATTGTAAAGAGAGTGCAATAGCTAGAGAAAGAGTGCTGGCCAGCGTGGGGGCCAGAGAGCCAGCCAGGCCTAACTCCCCAGGATCTGTCTACCTCGTACGATGACTACAAGCCACCAATGCATGAATGGTCCTGAGTGTAAAGTTGAAAATTCAAAATTTAAAAGCATATTATTGTTCCTTAGCTGACTTGTTTTTATCCTGGCACCAGGCATGGCCAGAAATAAGCACAGAGCTCTTAGTGTAGTTGTGAGATGATAGTATCTTACACAGTCAATTTTACAGCAAAAGAAAACTGCTAAATATATTGAACTCTAGTTCATAATTATGCATTCTGAAGTATGCAAGCAGAATATAATGATTCTGTTACTTAAAATGCACGAAAATTTGGAGAGATTGATGGATGGATTACTGAATAAATACATAGTTAGAAATAAGTAAAATTTTAATAGTAGAATTGAAGGAGTGAAGATATGGGTGTTTATTTTAAAATTCTTTTAGCTTTGTTCTATACTTAGAAATTTTCGTAAGGTGTGAAAAAATTCACAAGTAGGTCACAAGTATGAATTCACAAGCAATTCATCAAGCATGTTGTAACTTACAGTTTTGATCTTGGAGGAGGAGAATGCCCCAACAAAGGTGGGAAAATGAGTTTTTTCTCTTCTGTACTTCTTTATTGTTCCTCTCTCTTCCTTCTACCTTTTCTTTGCTCGCAGGTGCAAAAGAGCTTTCTGCTTATCCCTAATCCTCTCCATTAAGGTTTTTTTCAACATTAATCTCCTTTCTATACTTTTCATGTTCTTATTTCTCTAAAACCAGTAAACCGAATAGGCAATTTACACTAAGGTACTAATAATTGTAAACAAACTTTTAATGAGTTCTACTTTCTGCAGCTGAATAATGCTGACAGCTATGTGTTTGTAGAATTATTCATAAAAACCCCTCCATTTTCTGGAGATAATTTCAGTTTAATTGTAGGAAAAAATCTGTTCACATATGGAAGCAATTCATAACACTGGAAGGAATTTTAGAAATGCAAAATTTAGTGGTATATTGCAGATGAGTTTCGTTCTGGAGAGGATGAAAATATGTGAGGGCGGCAAGAAAAACTTGCAAGCTGAAGGTGGATGTTGAAGGACGAGCGAGCTCTTCACACATGAAGACAGCATTTCAAGCAAGGGGAACGAAATGAGAAAAAGCCCAACAATCTGTCAATAGGCTGAATAGTTTTTTTGAGAATAATACAGAATTCATATTTAAGAACAATAATTTGGTAAAGATTTTTTTAAAAAGCTGCCTATATTTGAAGAAAGAATATTCACTGTATCTCCAAGAAAAGAAGAAATCTAAGACCAAATCCCAGAGGTCAGAATTAGAGAAGTAACGGGCCCATGTAGTGCTGAGCATGATCCCATAAATCACACAAAAATCTATTTCGTTACCTGATCGATGAAGCTGATATACATTTAAAATTATTCATATGGAGCTGATTACTGAAATATGGATGTGTTCTCTGAGGGAGAACTATGGAGAGAGTGCAGTAGAGCTAATGAGGAAAGAGATGATGAGGAGATAATATATTCAACCTGTGAGGAATATGCTTCGAGAACACATTCCACGGAAAGAGTGGGGCAACAAACAGGTATTTCTGGCAGGGCAATGTTTGTTGGCATCTGTATATTGACAAATTAGTGCATTTATTCTATCCATGAAAAGGAATGAATTTAAGTGGGTTATAAAAAACTTAACTTTAGATTAAAAAAATTCATTGACTAAAATAATCCAGAAAATTTTAGGGAAAATAAGCAAATATATAACTAGGCAATTGCAAACAAAAATAACGTAGAGATCTTGATTTTAAGAGATTAAGCAAAATGTTTATTTATTTTTAAAATTTTTATTACTACATGTTTGCCATATATAATGATCACATTCGTCATGAAAATTTGTGCTTAATATATCTTAATTAATTTTCCCCATTCCCCTCTCTTCTCTTCAACTCCTCTTCCCCTTCTCATTTGCAAAAGCTTTGTTTCCATTTTTCTTCCATTCTCTTTTAAACACCTTTTCTTTTCCTTCTCTCTCAAGTTTTGATCCTTGAAAAAGGAAGACTGATTGTTATTTTCAAATGAACTTTCTGTAGTCATGAATACTGACCAATGAAAAAAATCATAAAGCTGCACCCTGAGACCATAATATTAAATGAAATAAATCAGACACACAAGCTTAAATATCACATGGTTTCTCTTATACGAGAAGTCCAGAGTAAAAATAAAGAGAAAAATGAAAGCTAGGTAATAGGAAGTAGGGAGATAGATAATTCTCAAAGGGGAAGGGGATCAAGAGACAGAGGGATAGGGGAAGGAGGGAAGGGATAAGAGACAATAAAAACTCTGTTTAGCCTTATATTGTTCTCAGGCAGAGGATATACATATATTATGAATATATATATCATATGCTATATATATATGAATGAATACTACTCTCCTATAAAAATGACAAATTTGAGGCATTTGTAGTAAAATAGATGCACCTGGAAAACATAATGCTGAGTGAAATAAATTAGACACACAAGCTTAAATACTGTATAATATCTGTCATTTGAGTGAGACAAAGTACAAACAAAGAAAATGCTAAAGCATGGATAGAAATGGACAAGGGAAAGATCTCATCCAATAAGGAAGTGGTCCAAGGAAACAAAGATGAGGGATGAGAAGGAGAAGAAGGGCAAGTGAGAGGAATAAAGATGTGCCAGGTACATGATCCTAATAACCCCAATCAATATAAACATGCCACAACATAAGCTAAGACAAACAATATCAGTAAGTATGTAAAAGGTGATGGAGGAACCAGAGGGGGGAGAGGAGGGGAGGGAAGGAGAAGGGTATTAGGAAAAAAATAAAACAAGCTGTAAGATGTATATGTAACTATTCCCCAAGATGATTGTAAACTGTGTGAATTGCAAACATGTACTCATAAAATAAAATTTTTAAAAAGAGATGGAGGAACTGGAATGTGTTTTGTACATGTACTAGGTCCATACAAGGACTGTAAACATGTACTGCAAACATGCACAAAAAAAAATAAATAAAGAGAAGAGGACTGAGGGATGGGTGGAAGGGAGATGGAGGGAAGGGAAAGGGGGCGACCAAATAAAGTGTGTTACATACATGTACTAAGTTCCCACAAGGAATGAAAACAGTACACACTACACACATGTACCAAGATCAATAAATTCCAAAATATTAGTAAAGAAATATTTAATGAACTGATTAAACTTTAAGAAAAAAACCCAAAAATAAAGAGACACTTCCATATGGACGTGAAAACACACACACACACGAGTGCAAGCACACAAACACACAGGCACAAAAAAAGCAGAAAATTGTGAACAACCCTAGATTCAGTGTAGAATGTGCCTGGTGGTCTAGTGGTTAGGATTCAGTGCTCTCAATGTAGAATGTAAACCGGAATTATAGAATTTCTGGAAAATAGCATTAATGAGAATATTAAAAATAATTACTCTTAGATTCACTGAAGGAAATAATTCACAGGCTCAGAAGAAATTCATAGGCTTAAATATTTATTTAATAAGAGAAAATTGAGCTAAATAATCAAGGGTTTGAATCTAGAGATTATAAAGTAACCACAAAATGCATTAGAAGAGGAAAAAAACTGCATAATTACAATATTAAAGCTAGTTTTTAAAAGAGAAATTTAGATAAATCACTATCTAAACAAATGAAAAAAAAAAAGAAAAGTACTCCAAAAACTGACAAGCTATAAAAACACAGAGAAACAAAGAAAATTGAAAAACTCAGTTGATACTTTTTTATTCAGCTCACTCCACAACAGACAGAATTTAAGGATAATCCTCAATCCTTCCTACTACTATCCATTAATCCATTGTGTAGGCATCTATAATTTATACAATCAGCCCTCTATTGATAATAACTTACTTTTTTCTAATATTTTTTTGCTACAGTGATGCAGTAAACTGTTTTATACATGTCTTTTTACATTTTTACTAATGATCTCTTGGATTATTTGTCCAAAGGGTAAATGCACATACAATTTGATAGTACTACCAATTTCCCTGTAGATTTTTGTCCCCGCCAAATAGTATATGAAAATTACAACTACATCTTTTCAAAGGAAATGGGGATTTTAAAACTAATGTAAGAAAATACACAAGAATGACTAGGACAACTTTGAAAAAGAAGAGCAATGAGAGTAGACTTACAAGATTTAAGAAATAATATACAGTCTTACTAATTGAATCAGTGTGGTTCAGATCAGTGAAACAGAATAGAAATCACAGAAATAAGTATCCATTCACAGGAGAATTTAGCATGTGGGTACGATCACATTGAAGACAATAGGGAAAGATGGGCTAATCAATCCACAGATTGGTATGATTAAGTAACGATCTAAAACATAGTGGTGGGTTTATATTTATACATCACAGTATATATTAAGAGTACATGGAATGTCCAAATGTCTGAAGAGTTAAGATGTTGTTATGGTTTGTGCCCAAATGTCCCTCTAAAGCCTCATGAGGTAAGAGGTGGCTGGATCAGACGTAGCTGGATCTAGAGCGTGTGATGCTGGGATTAGGGCGTATGGTTACTAAATCAACCCACTGATTGGTTTGGCACAACCCTAGTGCTGGCAGCCTGGATAAGATATAAGGCACAGGAAGAAGCTGCTTACCTCCATTCTTACCTTGCTGCTCTCTGCCTGTCTGCCATGACACCCTGCCTTGGCTCTAGCTGATTGTGGACTGAAACCTCTGCAAAGTGTGAGCTAAATAAATCTTTCTCCCTTAACGTTGGGTGTTGGGTATTTTGTCTCAGCAATGAGAGAAAAGTAACTAAGACAGATGTGAAAATTGAAATTATATGTACACAAAAATTAAAAGATTTGCTAAAAATTCTTTAAGTGGGAAACGTTTTTGAATTGAAATGTTATGCAGATGGCATAATGATCTAAAATTAAAAACATTTGAATTATCCTACAAAAATAACATAAAGTCAAAACATACGGGATAAATTTGAAAAATGTATTAACTCCTCTTGTATAAGAAAATCTCCTAAAAAAAAAAAAAAGAGCAACAATTAGGCCTAATTTTCGACTGGAACATGATGCTGTAAGCATACCAGGTGTGCATTCTGGCATGAATTCTCATTGGGCTGGTGCTCTTTGTTACTGGCTGGTAATTGTATCAAATTGTGAAAAGTATTCAATATCGAACTTTATGATAATTCAACAGAGAAAAGAAAAGGTAATATATGCAGGTAGTTCACAAAATACAATGGAAATGGCCGTTTAACATGAGAAGATTTTCAAATTTATTTATAATACAAGTGTGTATAATAACCATTTTTCATTTATCAAGCGAGTAAAATCTGAAAAGTCTGATACACTCTTGGACCAGGCTCTGGGGTCGCGGACTTTCTCATACATTTCTGGTGGAGGCATAAATTGGAACGATCTCTATGGACTGCAATTTGCCAAATGCTTGCAAGACTTACAAAAACGAATGGAATTTGACTCATTCGTCTTCTGGGATTTTATGACTGTGAAATACACAAACAGCTAAAACATAACTCATGAGCAAAGCTATTAATTGGAGAAATAATTTGGTTGGAAAATATTAGAAAGAACTTTATTAACCTGCAGAGTACTAGTCATAAATTACAGTCTTCCAATGCAATGCAATGATGGGTGCTATGGTTTTGATAAGGTTTGTTCCACAAAAGTTCAAGTGTTAGAAGCTTGGACCTTAATACAATGGTATTAAGAAGTGGTGAGACTTTTAAGAATAAGAGGTGAAGAAGTCATGGGCGGCCACCTTTGTGAGATTAATATATTTTTCAAAAGACCGGATTAATCTCTTGAGGCTTTAAGGAAATTTGAAAAACTACCCAGCCAAACAATAACAGCGATGAGAGGTGGGGTGTGCGTGCTGGGACGACTGAAGGCCAGGGGGAGACTGTCTTCCTAACCGTAAGTGCTTTACATTTTTGTTGTTGTTTTGAAACCATGTGAAACACATTAAGTATTCAAAAATTAAGTGAAAACATAAGAGGTAAGAAAATGAAATAAAACCTTAGGTGTCCATCTAGAAATAGAAAATTATATCTCATTATGGGGGATGTAATTTATTTTGTCTACTCATATGATTAGCTCTACTTTTGATTTAAATTTTTCCTGGCAGAATGAGGTTACTCTTTTTCCTCTGGTCACAGAAGAAATGCTCCTTTGTGGAAACTATAGCACTGTTACAGACTAGCAGAACCCATTATTTTTCTCCCCATCCTAATCTTTCCTTGGGAATGTTTTGCTATTTCTTATCATTTTGAGCATAACTTGTTCCTCCATTCAATTAACTTCAGAGATCGAGTATCAAGAGTTGGTTTTGCTTTGTTCACTTGTTGTGTAATTGCTTCTGGCACCTTTTCCTTCAGCTCACTTTATTAGACATCATCAATTCCTTATTGATGAACTTATTGCTGGTCACCTTTGTGACCCGCCTACTGTCTCTGGTTCTTAACCTAAAATTCTTTTTCTTCTTCAGTTCCTTGGATTTAGTACAGAGTTTTACCTCGACTGCTGTGGTTCTGGAATTTTAATCATTTGTACTTATCTTTAGTGGGCAAACTCACTTCTCATTTGGTGAAAAACAAAGTTGCATATCGTATCTACAGATAAGAGATGCCTCACTTCCAGGCAGCTGAAAACTGTTGTACCTTCACCTAGGTGAATTGGACCTTAATATAATACAAATTCAATATTTCATTCAAATCTGATAGGCTGGCACCCTTTTCACATTAATAATTGTAAAAATAATTAGGATAAAAGGAATAAATAATTTGGTAGGGTACTTTTTTGCAGATATATTTTATTCCAAAGGAAGATGTTTAAAATAAACTTTTCTTCATGCTACACTTCAATTTTCCCAGATACGTGTCCTATTATTCTTCAACGTGATAGATGGACTGGACAAGGATGGTCTTGTTATTTTCCCACATTCACCACTTCCTTAGGCAAAAGTTGCTCTGAATTTAGACTATAACACCTTTCTTTTGGTGTTTCCTAGACTCCACCATCATGACACTTATCATTGTTTAAAATTAAACACTTTAATGATTTTATAATCTATGATGATAATCCTGCTAGAGTCTAACTTCTGTGAGGTCGTGATCCAGATATTTTGGCAAACTTCTGTCACCCAGCGGCAGCTGCGTGCCCCAGCACAGATCACGGGCGTCACTGACCATATCACTGAATAGATGAGTGGTCTCTTAGAGTCTTCCTGGAAAGGACTCTGGATAATAATCTAGAAAAAAGCCTCCCCCTTTTCTAAAGTTCTAATGTCTGAGAAGGTCCGAGGAGGCCTATGTGAATCTTAAAAATTAATTGTGATTCCAAGTAGCAGTGTAATTATTTCCGACTTTAATATCCTGTCTTATTTTACTATCACTCTGGGAAACTTTGAATTAGCTGTTATAATAACTGCATCCCAAGACTAACAGACACAAAACTGTGGCAACCCAGAAATAATGCATTGGTGGTAGGCAGGTGGGAACAAGACCAGCAGGCCTTATGTTTGAGCAAGGCTCAGAATTCTCTTGAGAATGGCGGAACGCAGATTTCAGATCTTTCCCCAGGACTTCAGAGTCTGTAGCTCTAAAGTAAGTTCTGAAATTTGTGTTTCTAACAACTTGCCGGGTTGTGTTAGTGTTTCTGGTGATCTGGGTACCCGCTCGTTGACAAACAGCTTTACCTTGATTCCCATGAATTTTTATTGGGAAATGGAGTAAATGTTTCTTCTGCACCATCTGGCCGGCCTCCCTCCTACCACACCTTTTAGAATCTTGGTTCCTGGCCACATTATGCGTATTGCAGTTTGAGATCCTAAAGCGCTCGGCTTTTATATGAGCAATCCAGTATGTATCAATTCAGAAAGTTACTATTCCAATAAGCCGATTGAATCATTTGAATAAATATAATTATAGTTTTGTGTCACTAGTCATTGTTTTCTGGTCTACTGAATGAGGATTTTTCAAGTCATTCTTCATACGATTGATTTGTTCTTGGGTCTTGGCTAAACTATGTGTGACTTCTGAAGGAGTAGCTTGGGGAAAGCATGTTTCCAAATGCTCCTGTGTGCGGCGAAGTTTCCTACCCACTAACACTCATTTGTACATATGCTTTTTGTTTCTTACTGCAAAACCAATGTTTAAAGAAAAAATGTAACAGAAGAATAAGAAGAGGAGTGGAAGGAGGAAGGGGGAGAGGTGAACTAAAGAAGTGAAGGCTGGAGATGAAATAGTATTTAATTATTTGAAGTATTATCAAAAGATGCAAGTAGGAAATAACAAGAGAGAAAATTCAAATAAATATACGAAAAATATTCAACCTCACTAACAAAATTAATGTAATTAAAGAAATTATAAAGTACCAGATTTCACTTAAGAAATGGTCATTATCTTTAACAATGGTGATTCTTAGTGTAGTAGCGGGTGCAGCAATATGGGAGTTCTCAACTGCTGCTGATAGACTACATGATATAAAATATAAATTATTTAAAAAGAATCAATTCCACTCAATTATAAAATGCCATGTTAGAAGGACAAATGTTAAAAAATTCTTCTTCCTGTAATTATTTTCTTCTTCATTTGGATGTCAGTCTGTAATTATCAGTCAAAAACTTGGCTAACAGGTCTGATAAAATAATACAGTCACAGAATGGTGAGCTCAAATTACCAACTTCAAGTTAGGAGACAATCATTATTTATGTAAAAAATTTAAGAAACTAAGATCCTGATTTAAAAAGTTTTGAATACAACGAGAGCTAGATTGTCGTGTACATAGCTCTCTGTCAATGGGAGAAGTTTTGGTTGGCAAATATCCAAACATTTCACTCATTTAATACCAAATAAAAGGAAAATCCATTTCAATCAAACAAGTATGAAGCATACTCATTTTCAACTGCAATTTGACTGTTTAACTATAGAAATGGTAACATTCTAAACTAGTGAACTGGTGTGAAGCTAAAAATGACTTGATTTAGACCGCTAGTTTTTCTGTTCTCTTATCTGTACATAATAAAAGCTCCAAGAACTTAAAAACACTTTATTTTAGTAAATGGGATATATCCGTATTTTTGACTTTTAATCAGATAACTCATTGGCTATAGCAAAACCTTTTCTGTAGGCTAAATTAAAATGTCCCTAGTCCATGTGATACCATTTCAAACGATTGGAATCTAGTAATAATTTTACTATATTGTGTATGTAAGTAATTACTAGGGCATAAATAATTGATCTTTGGGTGCTGGGAATGATCACAAAATGGTGACGTTCAGAAAGATTAATCTATGAGGAATTTTGTCCAGAAAGATGTGGCATTTCTTGACATGGTAAGTGGCAGACTGTCTCAGCCATCCTCTCTGTACGACTTGGTCCATTTTTTATTGGTATAAAAACATGCGAGGCTGGGTATTTTATGAAGAAGAGAGGTTCACTTAGCTCATAGTTTTGAAAGCTGAAAGTCCAAAATTGGAAGGCTCATTCATTCAGCATCTCCTGAGGGTCCCCACGGCTGAATCAGGGCAGGAATGGCAATCACACAGCGGGAACACAGGTCAGAAACAATCACTTGGCAGGTGACAAAGCGAGAGACTGAGGAGTAGCCATGCTCTGTCTTTTGTAATAACTAGCTGTCCTGGGAAACAACCACTCAGGAGATCAGCATTAGACCCTTCGTGAGGGTGGTCACGAACCAACCACTTCCCACTAGGTCCTACATCTTACAGGTCCCAACACTTTTCAATATTATTACAATACAGAGCAAGCCCCTGGTACGTGCAGTATCGGAGACACACTCAAACCATGTCCATACCATAGTGTTATATAAAAAATATTCTAAAATTCAGTGACGTAAAACAACACCATTTTGAGGGTTGGGGATTTAGCTTAAGTGGTAGAGCCCTTGCCTAGCAAGTGCGAGGCCCTGAGTTCGATCTCCAGCACCCCCCAAAAAACACCATTTATTTTGCTCGTGTTTTAATAGACCAGTGATTTGGCCTGGCTGCAGCATGGCAATCTGATTTTGGGTGGGCTCATTTGTATAGCTGTAGTCACCTGCCAGGTCAGGTGGATGTTAGTGGGTCTAAGATGGCTTCAGTTCAAGTCTGCCCCATCTGTCTTTTGTCCTCCAGCAGATCAACTTGGATTTGTGCACAGTGATGGCAGTATTCCAAGAGAATGGACATTTGCAGAGATTCTTGTGTGCCAGGCTTGCATTTGCATAGAATTCTTTCATTAGGGTTACATTTGCTGGTATAATAGTGACCAGATGGTTCTAGATTCTGAGAATATCAAATACAAGTGGCTTATTTATTTATTTATTCATTTATTTATTAGACAGGATCTCCCTACATAGCCCAGGCGGGCCTTAACCTCGCTATATAGCATAGGCTGGCCTCAAACTCTCCACCCTCTTGCCTCATCCTCCACAGTGCTTCAGAGAGTTCACTTTTCGGTGGGAGCCACTACGATACCAGTTTTGCAATCTGCCAGAGACTCAGAGGATACTTTTTCCACAAAATATTGTGTTAGTTTACAAAATTATTTTAGCCATCTTCTTCTGTTTTTAATGACATGGAATATTCACCATGGTACATTCTGATTAAAATGCAGAATTTAGTTTAACAGTATCCATTTTTTCTGTCTGTATTTTTCAGTGGATGCTCATCACCTACGGAAAACATAAAGTTGAATTTCTTAAGTCCCTGAAACTTCCCCTCCGGGATTTCTCGCTTCCTTCCTTCCCAGCTCATCACTCCAGGTCTCTAGCCATGGCGCACAATCTGCCGTTTCACGGACATCTCATTAACTTTCATGTCTTTGTGCAATGTGTGTACAGGAAACAATCCACATGTCATGAGTGTCCTTTATTTCTTTACTTGCTTAATGCTTTCTCAATTTGCCATGCATCAATTTAATTGTCCCTGATGACTCTCTTGCCCTAAGGAAGTTTCAAGAGTAGAAACTATACCATTATTGAATAAAGTTATTTGTTTTCAAGTGTGATTCTGCCTTTAAAACATAAGCTTAAGGGTAAAGGATGGGTCCTGGTCATCTTGATGTAGGCAGGGCTTAACTCTGTTATGGGACAGATAGTATGTGTTCAGCCTTTTTTTTTTTTTTTAAAAAGAGAATAATGAATGAAAGAGTTAATGAGAAAAGAAATCAAGATATCTCCTTATTATTCTTTTTGCAATGTATGGCAAACAAAACCTTTAAACATTTTTCACTGATTTATGACCACATTTTCAACTAACAGTGCCACCTGGATGATTTATTAAGTCTTTTTTTGTTTGTTTGTTTGATTTGTGGTTGTGTTTGTTTCTTTGTTTAGCCATCATTGGGGTCCTGAGTCCCAGAGTTATTTCCAAGTTGCTCTTAAATTTTTTGGCAATTTACTCCTGCCTATCCCTGCTATTCCGTTAGTTATAACACACAGTGGTATGAATTATCCACCTTTCTCAAAACTTGACAGGTACTGCTTCTCCACATCTGATAACCACTGCAGCCCATGACATCATCATTTTAAAAATACATAAGGGATCTTTTGTGACTCCCAGTTGAGCTTCAAATGAGTTGAGTGATAGGGATAAACTCAATTGTCATTATTTTCCCATTCTCTAAAGGAAATTAAAGAGGGTTGTTCACCATCTTGCTGATGATAAAATGAGGAACTGAAACTCAAACTCAGGTTTGTCTAGCTTAAAGAATTGTAGGTGTCTTCTTTTACACCCGATTTCAATACTGTGGAGACAGAGAATGGGCTTGTTAACTCAAGGGTCATGAAATGAGAAACAGAAGAGAGGGATTACAATCCCCATTATTCCTCATTCTTCACACCTGGCCAGTCAGTTTTCAATGCTCTTGATTTATCTTAGTAACATCTGTGTGTCAGTAGCTTTCCTTCTTTTCCCTTCACGTTCCCTGAGTGCACTTTTTATGCTTTTTAGTAATTATTATAATAGCTTGACAATTAATCTCCCTTACCATGATATCTCCAGAATTTCAGGGTAGAGCAACCACTTATTTTAATATCCTTACATGGATTAACTAATCATGAATCTAGCAGGATGTCTGATATAATTTTTTGGGTTTTAACTATCAGACTTATAGTGAAAATATTTTTCTAGAAGTGCTAAATAGCTGTGGAATATGACAGGTACACACTCAGCAATATTTACTCACCTAACTTAATTAAAGAGTAAATAAATAAAAACTTTCTTTTCAGCAATCAGGAGCAGGTGTTTCGATTAAAATGTAGACAGCATATTACAGAATGCATTGGTAGAATGGACACCAGCCCAGTTATTTAACTGTGTTCTGTTTATGTAAATCCACCTGCTGTTGAAGCCAGATAAGTGTTTATTTGCATTTATATCTAACATTTACAGACTGACATTATTTGTAAAATTTTGTGTAGTATATGCAGAACACATGGGTATTTATTCTTGGCCATTTCATGAATATTTGTGTTTTTTTAAGCCAGGAAAGAACATTTGAAAAGTAAAGAAACTTCTCTGGGATGGTGAATTAATACTAGCTAATATTCATATATGTTCATTATATTCTAAAAAGCACAGTAAGCCTTAGGGGATTATCTGCTTTAATCCTCATAACAACCTCAGGAAACAATTACTCCAGCCCTCATTTTAAAGAAGAGGAAATAGAGGCGTTGTTAGGTTAACGTGTTGTCCAAGATCCTTCAACAATTGAAAAGGAGAGTGGGATTTAAAGGCAATTTGAATATCTTTAAAATTTAAGAGGAGAAGATTTAGCCGCAGGGATCTCCTAGAATGGGAAGTTAGACTGGAGTAATAGGAACTGGATTTCGGAGGAAGGACTCTCTCTCTGGACTATTTGCTAAAACTCGGTCCTTTTCTCTTACATATGGTGCCGATGCAAATGGTAAAGATCTACAAGGCAGATGGTGGTTTGAACAATCCTGTATAAATACCTTAGGGGGTTGAGGTGCAAAATCAATTGCCTGTCATATTAATTTTCCATCACTTTGTACTGAATTACCACAAATTTAAACAATATCTCGATCTTAGTGTACTTTAAGATTTACAATCCTGCTTGAAGGCTCCCCATTAATCAGCTCATAGTTATGTCATTAGAAGTGTGGACGTAGCATAACTACACTCCTCTCTTGGCATCACCAGGCTGAGATCAAGTTTTCTGCAGGATGTGTTTGCATCTGGGGGCCATGCTTGTTCAGATGATGAATTCAGTTCCTTTTGGTTTTAGGACTAAGACAACTAACTTGCTGGTTATTGGCCAAACTCTATTGCAGCAGTAAGAGGCCACTATGTCTCTTGTTATATTTACCTCCATCTTTGAAACTAGTAATGCAAAATAGTGAGTATGTCAAAATCCTTCTACATTTAAATCTCTTATATCAGGAATATCCCAGTCCCTTTTAAGGGCTCATATAATAAGTCAGGCCCAGTAAGTCAAATTTCTTGAAATCAAATGATTTAACAGATCTAATTACATCTACAAAATCCATTCCTAGAAACACTCGAATCATTAGAAACACTCAAAATCCATTCCTAGAAACACTCAGATCATTATTTGACTGAAAAAGCATATGTAGTGGGGGGAAAGGGTCTTGGGGTCTTCTTAGAATTCTGTCAACTACACCTGTGTAGAGTTGCGTATCTGAGGTGGACTTACGTGGATCTACAGACCACACTCGGGGGAGGTCTCCTTCATCTTAAACTCTATCTGCTCATGAGTTTTACCAGTAAAATGTTTTAATTTTCTGTACTTAATCCCAGCCTATTTGCTATTTCTACCATGTTCGGCCTAGGCCTTTGCTTGAAGCCCTACTCTTCATAGTAACTAAAAGATTTTTCCTACAGCCTTCACTATTGCCTGGATTTTAACTTTAACCTGATCATACCACCTAGAATCATGAACATTTATTTATTGAATCTTTGCCAAATTGAAGACTTTGGTTACAAAAAAATAAATAATACATAAAATCATTATCCTTAAAATTTCATAGCCCCGAAGAGGACTGCTCTGGTTTGTGCATGCTTTTGGTGTTTCCCAAGGGTTCGTGCATTAAAAACCTTTTCTCTACTGTGGCAGTATTGGAAAGTGGAAAGTAATGTGGAACCTTTAAGAGATGGGCCCTTATGGCAGTGACTGGGTCATTAGAGGTGCTGTCCATGGAAGGATTTAGGTAATTCTTGTAGGACACTGATTCCGTAAGAGCGAGTTATTGTAAACAAGTGAGCCTAGCCCTTTGCTGCTTCCTGCCATCTTGTTTTCTGTGTGAGCTCTCCCTCTTTCATGCATTCCTCTCATGATGCCACCTGCCATGGGGTACTCACCAGAGATAAACCAGTTTTATGCCTTTGGACCTTCAGAACTGTGAGCTAAATAATCCCGTTTTCTTCATAAAGTATCTAGCCTTTGGTAGTTGATTATGGTAACAGAAAACGGACTAATACAAGGCCTAAATGTTAAAAGAGAGATGTTATACAGTACAATGGGAGAAGGAGGAAGGGAGTGACCTTGAGGAGTCTTGATGGACAAGTAGAAGTTGCAAAATAAACTAATTGGGGTAGAATGTTCCACAAAGACAAAAGGAAAGGTAAAGTATGATTCTGTGCTGAAAAGATATTTGGTGTGGCAGATGAATAGCGTAAGAGGGGTACCAAAATGAAAAATATGACTGTAAAATCAGGCAGTTAGGTACTAGTGATACTAAACATTACAACCACCATACATCATAAGGAACAAATTATATGAGATATTAAACAAAATGTTCAGAGACATTCTAACGTTAAGATATTTAAATATATCACTCTCAGGCCAAGTTAAGTAGTTAAATATTATTAAAGAGCTAGGTGATATGTACAATATAAACCATGTGGTAGACCCTACTGACATTGTAAAAATTTACACCTCATTATAAACAATGTGATATCTTCTCAAGCAACACAGAATAGTTAAAACCCAAAAATAAAACAAACACACACAAAAAATCATGATTCAATCTTTTTGTTTCTCCACTGTTGCATTTCTACTTTCTGCTCTCAACTTACATAGATGATTTCTTCATTAAATATTAATTTGTAATAATATATTTCATCAATATTTTAATCTATTTGTGTTGTAATATTTTTCTAGTGAGTACACAGTCTGCTGTTTGTTTTTCTGTATTGTCTTTTCTGTGCTCAACAATTTGACTTAAATATTCTAAATTGGTTATTTAAAAAATTTATTTCCTTATGGTAAGATGAGTAGCCTGGAATGAGGTCAGAGGTAGATGGTAGGCTAACCAGTATAACAGGAGTGTTAATTCTGTGTACAAAGTGCTATTTTGATGTGGTCTTTTACTCGTTCAGTTCCACCAACAGACTAGCCCATCCTGATATGATTTCTTAATAGTATTACTTACTGCCCTATTTGAGTCTGCTCTTAATGGTGATTTACTTACTGAGATGAGGAGAGCACCTGTTTACAATTTCACCTTTTAAATTATAACTTTAATTATACTATTTGATGTATATAGTATGTTATCTAATTTTAAAGATATTTATCACTATATGTATCCTCATAATTAAACATTTAATCTACTACTCTTCTATTAGGTAGTTTGGTCTGCATTTGTTTTTTCTCTTTTAATTGGTAGTGTATTTGTTCTTTTATTTCAGTGTTAGGGCTCAAACCCAGGGCCACATGCACATGAGCTGGGGCCACTGGGCTACCTGCTCAGCCCACAGAGAGAGATTCTCTAGTAATGGAAAACACATAGTCACACACTGATACACTATGTTTATTGTGACTGTAATAATTATTTTTTGTTGAATTTATTTCACCACCAAATTTATTTCATCACCACATATATATATATGTAAAATTCATCTAAGTGATGAATTTTAAATGATGAGTACATTTAGTCTATGTATTCAATTGAGAGTAAAATAATAATGCATTCTATAGTTTTTCAATTGTATTCTTCAAATAACATGGAACTCTCTGTGATATTTTATGAGTACCAAATATTTATTATGGAAAGTTATTGGCATTATAACAAACTTTTTGTTTTAAACATAGCACAACCTATATTTTCTGAATTAGACTTTCCCTAATACTCATTGCAGATTTAAAAAAAAAAAGTGATAATGGTTGGAAAGAAATGCTTGCTATAACGTAATCATTTCCAAATCAACACCGTCATGTTTATTTATATTATTTTATTATAGCCAAGAAAAAAGTTACATTAAGTAACTTCTGCTTGTTGTAATTACATTATTTCTTCTCTTAACTGTATAATTTTACAAAACACAAAATGATTTCTTTATTAAAAAATACGGTAATAGACCATGTTTGTAGTTTTTGTTTTTATGCATTTTGGGGGGATCAAACCCACAATGATAAGAATGTTGAGCAAGTGCCCTACCACTGTGCCACATCCCCAGCCCTCCATGGTAAATTTTAATCTCTCAGTAGACTGAAAATCTTATACAGACTTAAATTACTTCTGTTTTATTCATCTTTGTATTCAGGATACTTGGCATGATGTCAGGAACAAGTTAAGAATGTGGTAAATATTTGTTAAATGAATTTATTCCTCACATTTATTTCTTTTTATGTAACTGCTTGATTCTTGTTCTCGCCAAATAATGGATATTTCTTGAGAGACGAGAAAAACTTCTGTGTTTACTTATGTTTTAAAAATAAAAATTTAATGGCACTATCGAATTCTTACAGAAATATCTTTAAAGACATGTTATAAGCGCATTATTAGTTCATAAGCAGTTTTATTCCTTTTTGTTTTCATTGGTCGATAGACCTTATTTGAAAAACAACTAGATTTAAAACAGTAATACTGTATAACTAGTAAGAAATATTGCTAATTGTCTGTTTTCAGTGACATTGGTATTACTCTGAGAAGATAGGAATGCAGAAATGTTATTAGGAATCACTCTTTATTCAGCAAATATCTGCTTATTCCCAAGATATTTGTCTAAGAAACTCTGATATTCAGTAGTATGTTAGATTTTTGGAAATGTTTGATTGTGCAGTTTATCTTTTTTGTTTTCTCTATTACACTTTTTGGTGATTCTCCATCAGCCCGACCTGTTACTAGCCGCAATATGACACAGGTGCAGGATGATGGCTCAAGCCAACCTTCTGATAGACTTTGCTTGTTTACACAGCTTTCTGTGGGGTTCCTCAAGAAAATTTCCACAGTTTTGAGGAATTCAGCCTGTTGCCTGGAATCTATGCTTATTTTTCTGTCCTCTCATGATTTTGCTCAAATTCTCATTTTTATGTATATTATTACAGTTTTCGATATGAGGTATAGCTACTTCTTAGTATTATTAAAGATGGGGTTGGTTTTTAAATATTATTTTTGTTATTTACATGTTGCTTTTAATTGGTTTCTAAGAAGGGTTAGGATAAAATGGATTTTACTCCTATTTTTAACCGAAAATAGGCAAAGCAATATAATTTACACAGGTGTGGTGTGGATCAATAGAGAAGACCTGGGTGGACAGAAAGAATAATTGCTGTAAGTGAATAATCATGGAATATGTTAACCAGAACAAGTTCTCTATGAATGTTATTATTGAGGTAAAGGTAGAGAACTTCATAGGCTCCTGTAGAGTGGATTAAGTTTGCTCTTTTACATTACTTATAAGATGCCACATTGGCATTTTAATTTTATTAATTCGTGATTTATTTTTTGGCAAAGCAATTAGTCACAAGGGATTTCTAGATTTCTAAATGAACAATTCAATGTAGTCTAATAAGACATTTTCTCTATTGCAATTTTCAGCAGAAAACCAAAAACATACATATTTTCATGTAAACTGTTTAATAATAATACAGACTGTTAAAATTAATCACTATAAAAAGAAGGAACAGGTAGATTTTACAAAAGTAAATGCTGCTTTGAGTTTAAGGTCATGTATAAATACTATGCAGATAACAATTACACCTGATAGCCCAGATCATTTTATCACTTTTTAAACCAGCTTTCTTCCTACTATTTTAATTAGCAAAGCTAGTTTATGTTACAGTAGCAATTTGCTGTACATATATGAAGAGTATTTCTTGCAATATTTAAAAACACAATGCAAGGGGAAGGGCAGGGGGCAGGGGCTGTGCTCAGTGGTGACGGCTCTGAATGTGTGAGGGTCAGTCCCAAGCACCCTCACTCCCCAAAGAATAGTTCACTCCACTGCTCTTGTAGGTAAAGAAATGGAGCAAGATACGTGTCTATTCTCAAGCCGTTCTGGGAATTTGTGTACAATAGTCTATGAGCATCTATGCAGAATAATATGTTGCTGGAATAGCGAGGTCATCACTGTGAATTTGCATCTTGGGTGAGCATAGCCACAGGATTTCTTCTTGTGAAAGTCATAATTCACATCAGCCTGCTGCACAGAATGAGATAACATTATTTTCTTGTTCATGGAAATAAAATTCTACAGGTAATTTACTGATGTGCTAATTACCATTTCCAGTGATGAGCTCAGGAACACTGTGGTTTTTCAAATTGTTCCTACCTTGAAATATGTATTTATATTTGAAAAACTGAAGCATAAGAGAGCATTAGTCCTGGGGATTGTTGCCAAACACAGTAGGCAATATGCTCATAATTTTTTTTCTGTAAATTATCAGCTATGCTTGAGCAGAAAATGCCAAGTGAGTAACAATCACTTCATAAAAATACTGAGGAAAACAGTAGCACCCATCATGGCTTAGTAGACAAAAGGATCTCTCTATCCCTGTCTCTCTCTATCTCTGTCTCTGTCTCTGTCTCCCTCTCTCCTCTTTCTCTCTCTCACTCCTTCCTCCCTCTCCCTGATTTTTCTACATGACGTATGCAATGAACTGCTTAGTACTCAATATTCATTCAATATTTAATACTCAAAATAATCAAAATTTTGATTCAAAATTTCAAAAAGGCTTTTATTTTAACAGTCTGCTCTTTTTGGTTTCCTCACCCCTTTGCTTTGCTGTCTGGGTATGCTGCAGCATTTTTTATTCTCTGTCATCTCTAAGGCTTTTCTGTTTACTTTTCTCTCTCTTAATCTACACACACATGACCTCAATTTATCCTGCAAAGCTTATTTCATCTTTCCTCTGTGAAATCTGTTCTGATGTCTCCTTTTGTGCCTACAGTAGCTTGAGGCTCTTATAATTATGTACCTTAATCAAGACTTTAGTTATTAGATTTGTAGTAGAGTAGTTTGATTAACTGTCTTACACTCTTGGTAGACTGCGGGTTTGTTGAGAGCAACATCTTTGTATTTCTCCTCTCCTCACTTTGTTCTTTGGGGGCTGTGGTAAATCCCAGTGTTTTTTGATCGAGCTGTCAGCCCAAACTTCTGTCTTAAGATTATCAGCTCCTTTTCTGTCCTTAGTCTTCCAGCTGTTCCTCGATGTCTATTTGCTCTAACTGATACAGATTTCTATAATTATTAATATTTTTCCTCTGTCTTCAGTTTCCCCACAGACGTCAACTCCGTGCACTTACCTCCCCCATCTTTGTGATCTTACATGATGTTACTATTCTGTGCTATTTATATCTTACAAAATAATTTTTCTCATTTGCACCGTATCTTTTTCTTTGTATTTCACAATAAACATGAATGACTTTTACAATTAAAAATTTAAGAAATGCTGCAGAAAAAAAAATAAAACCCAGAAAGGGAGAACTAAATTGAAACTGGTGTACATGTAAGGAAGCAGAGGCTGTAGTCCTGATTCTGTCACTACTACCAAATGTCACTGAGTGTGACAAGCTTTTATTATTGGCTTCTGTTCTGTCAACTTTCACTGAATGAGTCTTTTTTGATGTATCTGGCACTAGGTTTTTGGCTCCTGGGTGCAAGACCATATTTTTGAATTGATAGTGTCCCAGTCTTAGGGCAACTCAAGTATCTGTCTAACAGAGTAACCGGCAGCAGAGGTGCCAACCCAACGGAGAAGAGGGTAGAGGCTGGGTAACTGTTTGCTGACTTAGGGGGACTTGGTTAGTGAAATACCAACCTTCTTTCTGGTCACATGATTCTAATATTGACTACCTCTTCAACAGTAACAGCTTCTAAAAGATACATTTGTCTTACTTGTTGATTTAGATAGGGACAGATATGTTTTATAATGAAGAAAAAGAATAGAGCATTGATTTATTTTTTATGATGAAGACATTAGCATTCTCAACAAACCATAATGTACATACGAAGGTCACTTAGGCATATTTTTCCTCCGGGTGTATTAGTTTGTAATCTTAAAAAGTGATTGTTAATAAACATAAGAGCAGAACTGTTATTGTTTTGGAGAATCATAAAGTCGATTATGGAAATTAATTGTAAGCCATGAAAGCAGCATAATCACAAGTATAAGTGAAAATCACATTATTTAAAAAACAGAGGTGCCTACTGTGAAGGGAACAGGAATGAAGTCTTTTAACACTTCAGGTAAGAAAATATTAAGTCAGAAAAGTATTATGTTATTATGATTGTGTTAGTCCGATCTGAATTAAACAGCAAAGTTTACCATTATGGGCATGTGGAAAGCAACTTTGTAGTTCTTAGAAGTCATACCTAACCATGTCAATTATTAAGGCAGTTTACAAAATTATTTCAAATACAAACCTAAGGTTATAGTTATTTATGAGGTAAAATTTGATGTTATAATTTATGAGCACAATGTAGAATTATTAAATCAAGCTAGTTAGCATAACCATAATCTCAAGTACAGTACTTATTTTGTTGTGGTGACAACATATAAAATTCACTCTTTGTAATTTTTAATTGTAGACTACATTATTATTTACTATAATAGTAATGTGTAACAGAAATAAAAAACAAAAAAATAACTTTCCATCTATCTAATGGAGGCTTGATATCTGTACCTTCTGATCATTCTCCTCATTCCCCCAATGCCCCTAGAGACACTCTGGTAACTCTCCTACTCTGTGCTTTGCTGAGTCTGATTGTTTCATATTTCACAGATGAGTGAAAACATGCAGTATTTGTCTTTTTATGCCTGTTTTTTTTTCCTCTTAGCCTATTCAATTCAATTCATGTTGTAAATGAAAAGTTTCCTTCTTTTACGTGGCTGAATATTATTTCATTGAATATCACACCATGTTTTCTACATTCACTCATTTATTGATGGTTACTTGGTTGACTTCATAACTGGAATATTGTGAATAAGGGTGCAAAGAACATGGGAGAGTAGACATGTCTTCAACATACTGATTGCAGATCTCTTCAGTAAATGCCTAGAAATTAATTACGGGTTCATGTATTTTATTTTTAGTGTTTTGAGGAACTTCCTCACAGTTCTCATAATTGCTCTACTGATTTACATTTCCATCAACAATGGACAAGTATTCACTTTAGTATCATCCTAACACTTGTTCAAGTTGATCTTTTTGATAATGATCATTCTGCCAGGTGTGAGTTAATTTCATACCAAGCTTTTAATTTGGATTTCTCTAATTATTACTGAAGTTGTGCATTTTACATAAATCCATTGGCCATTTGTATGTCTTTTTTTGAGAAATGTTTATTCAGGTCCCTTGTCCACTTTTAAAATTGAATTATTTATTTACATTATTTCTATGGGGTTGAGTTCCTTAACTATTTTGGGCAACTAACCCACATCTGATGTATGGCTCACAAATATCTTCTCCAGTCTACGATATGTCTCCTCCCTTTGCTGTTTCCTTTGTTGTGCAGAAGTTTTATATTTTGCTGTAATTCCATTTGCCTACTTTTACTTTTGTTGCCTGTGCTTTTAGATTTAAATCTCAACTATCACTGTCCAGACTAATGTCATGTGTTTTAGTCTTCATGTTTTCTTAAACTGGTTTTAGAATTTCAGGTCTCATGTTTAAATTTTTCACCCATTTTGGGATATATATATATATATATATGGTACATGTATATATATATGTATGTATATGGGTGTATATATATGTATATGGGTATATATACACATCTCTATCTAGCTAGTTATATATATTTGTACTGGGAATTGAACACAGGGCTACACTGTCAGCCCTTTTTAAATTTTTTTTTTTAATAGTGTGAGAGAGGGTTTCACTAAATTGCCAATTTGCCCAGGGTGGGTTTAAATTTACAATCCTTCTGCCTTGGCCTTCTCGAATTGATTGGATTAGAAGTGTGTACTACCGTTGTCAGTTTGAGTTGATTTAATTCTTCTGCAGATAGGTATCCTGTTTTCCCAACGTCATCTATTGAGGGGACTGCCCATTTCCATTGTGGATTCTTAGCAAATTTGTTGAAATTAATTGACCATAGATGCATGGACTCATTTCTTGGCTCTCTATTTTTGTACCATTGCTTGGCGAATACATTTTTATGCCAGTACAAACCTTGACGTCTGCCTCCAGGTCTCTTTTCCCTTGCTAGCACCTGCGGTCCCCAGGGCATCCTCTGTGTGACACTGTGCCAATTTGAATGGGAACATAATCAAAGTGAGACCATTTATCTTACCCTTTCTATGATACGAGGTTTTTATTTCATCCTGTGGACCATGGTGGTGACTTAGGGTTATTCCTAACATTGCGGGTTTTCACCAAGGTGCTCTTGATCGTGACTAGCGGGATAGTGAAGCCTAAGAGCGCCTGTTTTGCCATCTTGCTGATGTCACTCTTGATTTCAAGACACTTTCTTCAGATTAAAAAAAAATGTCCTGGACCTGTATATATAATATTGTTACATTGAGAGACTATTCATTGAGAAAATAGACGTGTTAAAATGGATTTACAGACCCCTAAGAATAATTCTGTTGCTTAAATACATTACTGTTCTGGCCCTTGGCTATGAAATACTTAGATTCTTTCATTAACAGTCTTTGTTCTGATCTCTTTAGCTGAATGTATAATTCAATTCTTCAAGGCTTAGTTTACGTTCTACATGGCAGTAAAAGCTTAGGCCAACACATTAGTTTCTAGTGATTTCTGCCTCTTCAGAACTTTAGAATTTTAAAGAAGGAAAGTAAGTTAGAGACTGGTTCCACTTATATCCCACACTAGGAGCTATTTACTTGTTAGATCTTTGTAGAATTAGAAAACTGTCTCCATCCCCAGATGGTAGAAGATAAGCAAATGTTTTGGCAAGTAAAACATGAGCTTAATTTTAGCTTCTAGCAGCTCCTTGATTGGTATAATTTCACAGGTACAACTTATAATACAAATTTTGTTTTGACCACACTTTGTCCTTTAACATCATTAGACTTTTCCATGCCAAATAGTGTGAAGCATAAGATTAATTTAATTTCTGAAGGACAGAAGTGTGGTTACATGCTTCTTGTGAAAACTATGGAATCCGTAGTAGGTCCTCAATGCATAAATTATATTCATATTAGAACTTCTTAATGTAATATAAGAGTGAGATAAAATTTGAGGTCTATAACAACTAGCACTCATATTTGATATAAATATAGAGGAAAGGTTTAAAATCAGAACAAAGTGCTCAAAGAAAAAAAGAAGACTTTAGGAATGTTATAAGACAAAAGAGGGATAATCAGATTTAGAGAAAAGAAGACAGTCCAAAACAATGTAAATCAAGTATTTCTTCCTTGAAGAATTGGACACAGCCATGCAACTGAAGTGAAAATAGGTAGCACTGAAAGAAACTGTAGAGTTTGGCAAGTCAAGTCCACAAGTTGTTGAGACTTCACTTAAAAGTGGGAAGTAAAAAATATGATAGGTGAATCCAGAAATACATTTGGACATGTATTTTTATCTTTATGGAGGCTTAGATGACATTGGTGATATTCAGATATAATCCTCTCACTACATCTTTCTTTCTGTGATTAGATTAAGCAAACATCATATCTACAAAAATGACTTCAATTTGTTATTACTCTCTACAATTTATTATTTTTATAAACTTATGACTTATCTTTTCAAAGCCAAATTAATTTTCCCAATTCTTTACACCCTCACTGATAACAAGTCATGTTTGGTAACCTCATCTAATATAACTCAAATTATTAAAATGTGAAGTTAGAAAATATCTCCTGCTACTAATACCAACACGTTTCAAGCTTTTGAGAATAATGTTCCGTATAGAACTAATCTGTCAGCACGAAGGAGAGAGAACATGTCAGAAATTAATTTTAGATGTTCAGATTATGAAATAGTGTCATTGTTAAGAAATATATAGTTGTAAATGTGAGAAAATCCATATAGTAATTAAAGAATGGGTTCCTACTAACTGGTAAATCAGATTGAGGCATATATGCAGAAAATTACCTATTGTGAGAAAAATCAATGACTTAAGTGGAGTGACACTGTTCACAGATTGGGATGCTTAACATAGGAAAGATGTCTATTCTCCTTAAATTTATTTTTAAGTGTAGAGCAATTTGTATGACAATCCTCACAGTTTTTTGTAGCTATAGATAAGGATATTTTAAAATTTATATGAAATTTTCAGTCCTGAGATAACTATTATAGTTCTGATAAAGAAGACTAAATCTCAGTAAATCACTGTAAACAACAGTTAGTCTAACTATATCGTTACAGTAAAGATGATACTGTGAATTTGGACAGGTGTTGAAGGACCAAAGCTAGAACAAGTAGATATCCTTGGGGAGGGAGGAAGGAAACCACTTAAATCTCATAACTTGTTCAAAAATTAACTCAGAGGGGATTTCTGGACTTAAATATAAGATGTCAAATGATTAAAGTATTTGGGAAATAACTGAAGAAAACATCCCCAGTCTAACACTAGGCAAAATATTTTTACTTAATAAAAAGCAGTTTTTATAAAAAGAAAAACTGATGTGTAAGACTTCATGAAAATTCAATAAAGAAATAACATTTGCCTCTGTATCGCTCTTTTCAATTTTGTATTTTAAATTTTATATAAGTAAGACCACCTAGATCTATGTGTGAAATTACTAAAATTATTTTGCCCAATTAAAAGCTCATCTGCAAACGTTTTTAATGATTTCAAACACAATCTAACATGCAACAGATAAAATGATTTACAACAACTGTAATCAAAGGAATTTTTCACAAGTTTTATTATCTTTAGCCTGAAAATATTACTAATTTTCTACCATTCACAGATGCTTTGGCTACTTATTTCTACAATGGTGTACATAGTCACTGCATGAAATGTGCTCACGTATGTATTTGGTTATTTTAGTTAATCTTTAGAATGCTCTAGAATGCTCTGTGTAAATAATTTTCTGAAAATGAACTAGTATTTTAAATAGATTTCATTTTTAGAAATGGCATATAATATATCACTCTGTGATTAATAGCACTCTAGCTTTCAAGTTACTTATGATTGAAAGGAAGAAATAAATTAAATAGTCTTAAGAATTTTTATTGCTATGGACAACCACAGTGTATAATAAAAATTCCGTGAAGCTATTGCCTGTTCCTAAAAATGGTACTAGTTTTCCAGTTCCATTGTGTAACCTCTTGGGATGGTTGATTAATCTAGAAGAGCACGTAAAATATGACAGCAGAATAGTCGTTTTTAAGAAAGAAAAAATATTGAATCTATTTTTGTATTTTTTCTTTTTTATTGGAGAATGTCCTCAAAAGCTTCCACACTGATAATGTCTTTTAAAAAACTGACAGTTTCTTACACTCCATTAAACTACCCCTTTTATCTTTGAAATTGATGTGAAAGCAAAATATTTATGCTATGTTGACTCCATTCTTTAAATTGCTTTTTGAAAAGAAAAGCAAAAATAAAAAAATACGATTGAGACTCAAGAAGTGGCTAAGTAGATATAATACATTTTACAGGCATCATTAAAACTTTGCATCTCTTTTGTAATTAGAATTAGGGAGACAATCTACAATATCGTGGAACATTATGAGTAATTAAAAATCATTTTACCCAGATTAAGGAAAACTTATTTTTTAAATTAAAGGTGAAATCCATAGAAAATCTAAAAACAAAATATCATTTTCTTTACTTACATAATTTAAAGGTTGACTGTAAGTTGGGAAATCATGAATATATAGTCAATCACAAACAATTTAATAGGTTTTAGGAGTCAAATGTCACCTTCAAACACAGGAAGCTATAGGTATTATTCTCAAGAACATGATATATAATACTTATGGTAGTAACAATAATATATTGTCTTTGTCATTTTCTTATTGCTGAGACACAATACCCAACACACACAAAGTAACGGAGGAAAGGTCTATTTTAGCTCATGTTTATAGTCCACAGCTGGCTGAGGTCAACCAGAGGTGATGTGGTGGAAGGGCCTCCCAAGGAGGAAAGCTGCACAGGCCATGGACGCCAGGAAGGAGAAAGAAAGACCTGGGGAGTGAGACAAGCCCTGTCCACACCCCCAGTGACCTCCCTCTAAAATAAGTCAGCTTTAGCGTCCCCATTACTCAATCCCATTCTGCAAGCCCACTTCTGAGTATGTGAAGCTTTGGAGGGACAAACCAACTCAAACCACAACCCATACAATTTAGTCAGATGGCTTTCTCTAGAATGGACATCAATATATAGTCTGCTTCCTTCATTGAGAAAATCTAGCCCTCTGCTACATGCAGAATGCAAGCTGAACTATAAATAGTGGTTTAGCAGCATTCTGATTTATAATCTGGATCTATCTTATACAGCATCAATTTGTTAATACGCAGTTTGCAGCCAGCCCCCAGTCTGGGGTCCAAGCACCGATAGCATTGCTGCCCTGCCTTGTTGCCCTCAGGTCAATGGTATGAGTTTTCGTACCATTCAGGAAGAAATTCAGGAAGAAATGAGTCATAAAAGTTGCTGATAGAGTGTCTTCCGCTGGACAGGTTAAGGATCTCATTACTGGTTTGGTAATTCTGCAGTCTGTGAAATCTGATAATATCAAAAGTCCAGTGATTTATAAACTTCACTTCTGGGTCAAAAACATTAGTCGAGGCTTAGATCTTCACTTCTAGAGTTGCTATTGGCTTCACAGGAGGAAGTGAGCGTCATCCTTTTGGTCTGTTTAATGACAATTACCTATGTGCTATTGACAGCAAATGTGTAACAATTAGAATATACCATAAGGGTTCTCACTGGTATATTTCCTATGTGCAGAATATGTTGACATTCTCTGAAACATTTGAAAAGAAACATCAAATTTCTTCTTTCTTTTATTGGTAATTTCTACTGCAACACAATGAGACTAGAAGGAATATATATATATATATATATATATATATATATATAAAAACAATTAATTTAAAAAACACAGACTGTGGAGTCAGCTATTGACAAATTACTGTATTTCATTTTTCTGTTTTCACAGAAAACAGAATATGTGAATTTAATATAAATACATGGCCATGAAAACCTAAGACAAGTAGAAGTGTTTCAGTAAACAAGTTTCAAAATTATACAATATAATGAGTATAAGCAAACTTGCTAACTTGATCATATTTATGTTGGTTTTCTGAGCTATTCCTGTAAATATTCTATTAAAATAAATTAATACTTTGTGAAAAATTATCTTGAGTTCACTGGAGTCAGAAGATATGAGTTTCATCCCCTGCTTTATAAAGAGCCAGGTCTAAGTTGAATCTCTGCTTATTCACTTGTAAACCAGGAGATAGGCCCAGTAGATGCTTTGGCTTCTCCTTTAAAAAATTCATCTTGTGTCTTTCTGATCCACTGTATTAGATGCTGGGAATGAGAAGATAAAATTAGAAAGAAACATGACGAATCTTTCTCAGCCTCTAAAGTACTGTAATATTTTAGCTCATAGTTGATGAATCTTCATTAAACTGCGTCACAGTTTCTCTATTATCCTGTGAAATTAATTAAAAGTGTCACAAAGAATTCATTTCATTTTCCACTATAATGAAAATGTTTAATGGAAGTGAACTGCCGATAGGAAAGTAGAGATGGAGAGGAACGATTCGTGGCTAAAACCATTCATCATTGTTCTCTTTGGTCACTTTCAAGTTATTCAGAGTGCAGGCCTCGGGAATCAGACAGACGCGAGTCAACGTCTCTTTATCCCGTGACCCTATTTAAACTTTCTGTGCCTCAGTGTCCTCATCTAGGAATAGGGGAGTGTAATGTGGAGATCTTAGTGTTGATGAAGTGAGACTCTGTTTTATAAAGCGGTTGGCCTGAGAGTTCACACTAGGCCCCGGGGAATGTTAGTGCTTATAGACACTGTTATAGTGAAGTTTCCTTCTCTTTCTCTCTATTGCTTCTGTCCTTATTCACTTTTTTCCCTTGGTCTTCACACCCTGTATTCCGGTCTGTTTCCACACTGGTTTAAGGGGTACAATTATGATTATCTAATGCCCCTCTTTAAAATAGTGCCTTTTGTAGCATGGCTGAAAACTATCTCGCTTTATTTACTTCCCAGATCTCTCCAGCCAGGCCTTATTGTCAACTGCCCTTTTCTCCTGTTTTTTGAACATTCTTCTTCTTGAGTCTTGCCTGTATGCTTATATTTTTCCCTCAGCTGCATTTTATCTCTCTCCCTCATCACAGTATCACCAGCTTAAATGCAATTAAAATACAAACATAGTCACATGTTACCTAAAGATGGAGGTGGGTTCTGAGAAGCGCATCGCTGGGGGATTTCATCATCGTGCCAACATCATGGAGTGTACTCACACCAATCTGATGATACAGCCTAGTACACGCTTAGGTTGTATGGTAGAGTGCATTACTCTTGGGTTATAAACTTGCACAGCATATTGCTGTAGTGAAAACTGTAGACATCGTAGTACAATGGTAAGTATTTATGTATCTAAAATATCAGAACAAGTTTGCCTACACCAGCATCATCATGGCACTACAAGATATCACCAGGTGATAGGAATTTTTCAGCTCCATTATAATCTTATGGGACCACTGTTGGATATATGGTCATTCTCGACTGAAATTCGGTTATGTGCCCTAAGACTGTAGTTTAGTATATACTACCCTTTATACTACAAACATCGTTGAAATAAAATTGAGTGACCACTCTGTTCTATTTGATATTTGAGGACAGATCGAGTAGTACCGAATTTATAATAAACAGTTGGTGTTTTGGAGATACTTAGGCTCGGAGATGGAGCACTTGACGCTTTGGAGATAGTTTGAAAAACAATTTGATGAGGAAGTACATTATGATCTACATCTCAGAAGCTCTAGAAAAGTCTTCTAAAATTTTATTCTAGAAATAACTAGAAAATTATTAAATTAAATAATTACATTCCTATAAAATATTTTACTCTTTCTTCTCTTGGAGAGAAAGATAAGATAGGGCTTTGCTTTTCAAAGCCTTTCCCATTTATTTATAAATATGTATTTGCTTAGATGTGAGATCAGCAGGTGATACCTTTTTTGCAACATCTCTAAAATAAATGCTATAGGTCCAGGATTTCTGTGATTTGTATTGGGTTTTCTATTCTCCAGAGGAAAAATGAACTATTTTTCAATTAGAGTAAACTTTGGGATCAATTTCTATACTCAAATACACTCCAGATTTAGATGCATTTGTGGTTAAGTTACAGGGAACATTCAAATTACCTGTTGCTGTAAACTTAAATTTGTTTTTTTATTGACTGGATAGTAATGTTTTCCAAAAGCTCAAAGTCACAGTGATTCAGGGAGTGGAGCAAAACCTCAGCCGGTCAAAGGAGCAGGGCTTCTCTGAGAGTTCAAGCCCGGGGAATAGAGGTGCTGCTGAAAAGTTGAGTTCACCTGCGTGCCACGCTCTGCCCAGTCATCAGGAAGGTGCATGGACTGAAACCACTAGACACTCGTTCCGGGATGCACGGGACACTTGGGCTTTGTGAGCCGTTCTTTGAGATGTCAGCGTTGCCGTGACAACCTCCGTATTCATCCTCAGGTGTATACTAGTATCACATCTTGCCAAAGCATGGGACCACATGATCCTTCTGGGTAACTACTTAAATTATCACCCTTTAAAATAGTGACAATTAAAAAATTTTCACTTCACTGTGTATCAGGTATCAGACAGTTCTCGGCAGAAGCAAAGTGATAATTTTTGTAATTATCTATCCATGAAGTAACACACTACGGCTTACAAGTAGGAGCTATTAAATTCTTACTGCTGGCAATAAAAAACTAAAACTCTTCTCTGGATTCTCAGAATTTTGCTTTAAATGTGTCCCTTAGTTGAATAAGGGAGTAAGATGTGGTGTGGGAGGGCTTATATGAGTGACCTTAGCAGGGAACAAAACGTTTTCTCACGCTGGAACCTAGGAATTCGGGTTGAAGTAGCTGGAAAGGAAGGGAAAACATTATGGGATATTTTCTTTTCAAATGCTGAACATTCTTATACTGTGTTTATTTTCTTACTTCTTTACATAGAAATAAGGGATACAAATTTGTAGGGATAAATAATGCTATTATTTTTTTATGATGCTAGAAACACCATGGGCCAGAGAGAAAATATCTAATTTGCAATATTTAAAGGAAAAACTCGCAGATGTTAGAGATAATGTATTTATAAAGAAGTAATCCTTGTGAGTATAATTTTTTGGATTAGTTTAGCTTAGACTTAATACGATGAACGTATTTCATGTGCAATTAAAAGATAATATCATTTAGGCCAGAAAAACATTTGAGAGATGATAACTATCACTAATATATAAATAAAAACATTATGGTGCATTCATTATCAACCAGCTTGTATTAAACTAATGAAAACAGTGTACGACTGTCCAAAGCAAGTGACAGGCTTGCACATCTGAGCCAACCAGAACAAATCTTACGTTAAATATTGCTGATAATACATAGTTAAAGCTCTGTCATTCCATAATACTGACATGAAGGGAAGATAATTTTGCATAACTAAGTATAACGGTATTTCCAATATTTAGTGCGTCATTAGCATGGTGTTTAAAACACAGAACATTTACTACATACTCATTGAAAAACTGAGTAGAAGTGTCCTTTTAAGATGCCAGATGGTCATTCATACAGTTACCACTGGGTAATTCAAGTGTTCAAGCAAAGCATGGGAATGGCGGGTTTAAACTATGCGTATTCAAAGTTTATGGAAACAGTGGTGGTGATGGTGTGAGAACAAATTTAAAATTCAGTTAAAGGCTGGATGGATGAGGGGAGCAGGGAGTGAGATCATGTGAGAAGAGGCGTGGAAGCAAATCTGAAGGGAGAATGAAAGAGCTGTGTTCCTGGTGTTGATTTGAGAGCGACCTTGATCCACTTGGAACACTGGTTCAAAAGCCTTAGCGAATTTAAGTCAAGAGAATGAGCAAAGTATGAATTCTCGCCATAACTGAATCAGGACATCTCTGCTTAGGGGCATCTTAGGGAAAACAGAACACTGCCTATTAAGAGATTAAGGCTAGCTGGACTGGCCAAAGAAGGATACTAGAGCAAGCACACTGACCCACTGCTTTCAGCCCTGTCAACCATGCTGAAATTGAGCGCATGTTGCCTTGGAGATAAAAAGGGTGCATTTTACAACATCGCAAGTTTAGGTGGAAGATCAGGTTTATCTCACTCCATTCAGACCTTGAGGAGTCAGGGCCATCAGTATGGGGAGGAAGACAACAAACAGACATACCAGTAGTCCTCCCTTTCTTCAGCACAAGGGAGACCTTAGGAAAGGGCGATGTTTTTATGCTATAACTGGAGGCCAAACAAGCTATCCACTGACTCTCATATATAGTGTTAGTTTTTAGTAACTAATGGTTAGAAAAACCATGATGTATCAGAAAGTTTTTGTTGATTTGGCTTCAATGAACTCAAGACTCCTTGTCTAAGAATTTTCTTTGACATAACAAATTTACCTAGCCTTTTTCCTTGATATTATTGAAGTGTTTATCTGCTCCATCTACAGCCTTATTTTTAGTGTTGACGTTACATCAAAAGCCAAGAGCTCAACATGACAATCTCTGTCCAACCTGTTACCTCCCTCTTGCCCCTTCTATCCTCAGTTGTCATCTGTGTGACAATCCAGCATCAATCCTTGATGTTTCTTCCTCTTCTCCAGCTTCTTCAGGAAACATCTACACTCTCAGTTTGTTCTAGGATAATTGTCCAGCCCATTAACAAGGTTCTGTGGTTAAACTCATTGGAAACCCAACACTAGACAAACATATTTTCTCTCAAAAATAAGTATGGGCTAGAGAGTTGCGGTTCCACTGTGTGGAAGTTTAGTCTTAGAGGGGAAATAGAGCCTGACTGCAATTTTTTTTTTTTAAGTTTGCAGATGACCAATTGAACCTCAGTCTTCATGTGAAGTGTGGGATGATGGTGCTCTTACAGGAAACATACTCCAACAGAATTGGACATGTGAGATCTTAGTATCAGAGTCAGTGGTTGTCAAGCAAAGGGAATGACTAGATGCAGTGATTGCGAAGGATGTAAGTTCGGCGGGTTTACAGATGTTACTGTAAATGTCTGGGATGATTTCAACAGGGAATCCAGGTAGGAAATTTTTTTGTGTGTACTGAAAAAATGAGTAAATATCGTGCTCAAAGATGGTGACATCATTGAGCAGAAGGATTAAATAACTGAGAGCAAAGTGTGAAAGAATGAAATTGAATAACTGGCCACAAATTATTCCTGGACAGTAAGGTTTTGTTTTGCTTTGTTTTGCTTTTGTTTTCTGGCCTTCGTTTGTATCCTCTTCCCATTGGGCTAGAACTGTGGCAAATATCCATAGTGGGTGAAAGTTGTAGAATCATCAGCTCATTTTGATTCTGTCAAGTATCCATTTTGCTGTCTCATCTACTAACTCCAGGTTTAAGAAGACTTAAGTTGCAGGGAGTTGACATAGCTTTGTGCAATTTTAATTCAATCTATTATCTACCTTTGGGGTTGAGAGAGGTAATGACATTGAATTGTACTTAGAAAAACAGAACAGCAATTATCAAAAAATCAGCCAATAACAAATGCTGGCGGGGCTGTGGGGAAAAAGGAACCCTCCTCCACTGTTGGTGGGAATAGAGACTGGTCCAGCCACTGTGGAAATTAATATGGAGATTCCTCAAAAAACTACAACTGGAGGTTCCATTTGACCCAGCTATTTCCCTACTGGGGATCTTCCCAGAAGAATTAAAATGATCACACTACAGCGATATATGCACAACCATGTTTGTAGCAATATGATTTGTAATAGCTAAGTCTTGGAAACAACCTAAATGCCCAACAAATAATGAATAGGTAAAGAAGATGTGGCTTTTCTACACAATGGAGTACTACTCTGCCATAAAAAAGATAAATTAGAGACATTTGTAGGTAAATGGATTTACCCTGAGAACATACTCTTTTTTTTTTTTGTGGTGCCAGGAATCGAACTCAGGCCCTTGTGCTTGCAAGGCAAGCACTCTAATCACTGAGCTAAATCCCCAGCCTGAGAACATATTCTTAAGTGAAATAAATCAGACACTCATGAGTACACACTGAATTATTTCTCTGATATGAGAAACCATAAGTGTAAATAAGGACAAAGAGGTGTAATAGATACTATATAAAAGAAAGATAATATTAAAGAGAGAAGAATTATAAAGGGAGAAGGGAGAAAAGAAGGAAAGGAAAAAGGAAAGAAATGGGAAAGGGAAAAATGGAAAAATATAAATAAACCTGCTGTAAATAGGGAAGGGGGAGCAGAAATATGGGGTGTGGAAGAGGGGGGAAAACCAAGATACATCATGTACAGGTACAAAATAATCATGATGAATGTGATCATTATGTATACAATGTACCAATACATGTTCTTGGTAAAAAATTAAAAAAAAGAGAAAAACAGAAAATAACATTTCTGTAAATTATGGAGTATTAATAAGCCATAAAGAATAATAAATTTATGCGACTTGAAGGAAAATGGATGGAAATGGAATGCATCATGTTAAGCAAAATAAGGCCAACATAGAAAGACAAGAATCAAGAGTATTCTCTCATCTGTGGAAACTATGAAAAAGTAACCTGAAAGTGGAAGAGGGACTATTAGAGAAGGGGAAGGAAAAAAAAAGGGAGACAGTAAAGGGAGGAGGGGAGGACACGAGGGGAGTAGAAGAGAGGGTTGACATGATCAAATATGATACACGTGTGTATGGAAAGACACAGGGAAGCCCATTAATTTATATAATTAATACACATTAACGATTACAATTTTAAAAAAGAAAAGAAGGTTTCAACAGGATTCTGGAAGTCACCTAGGCAATTTAACTTTCAAATATTCAAGAATTGAAATAATTTGTCACACATGCCTCTTTTCATTCAGGACTTTGTAAGGTGAAGTAAGTTTCCATTTTTTCACGTAAAGAAGTTATAGGTAGTATTAGTTATCATTTGGAGAATGGCAATGAAGTCAAAACATTCGAATTTTAAGGTTCTCTTTGGGTAACTATGAGTTATCTGTTCAAATCTATTTGTGTGTATTTAATAATAAAAAGTTGTGTTTACAGTAGGAGATACGTAATGCACCTGCAGTGGATTTGTGCAGGGTCAGGATATAATCATTTGCGACAGCTGAAAAAGGGTAAGGTAAGAAAAAGATGTCACAAACTGAAAAATAATTTCAGCTTCCTTATAAATCTTGTGTAAGACGTAAGTTGAAAAATGATTGAATTCAGTCGTCCTGCTATTGATGTTTCTGACACTGAAAACCCTAATTTATTTGAATGCTTCACAGATTGTTAGTGAGTTTATATAAGTCAAGATAATTTTGTTCATTAGGAGAATAATATTTTGAATAATAGTCTTCTGAACTGCAAGAGCATAAAAAGTAATAGAGAACTACTATTGATTTTGAATTGTGCTATTTTATTCCTATTTCAGTATCAATTACACTGGTAGTGAAAGGAAATAATATTTTTAACACAATAGTAAGCTTTTTATTTCTTTTACCAGAAGTATTTAAAGAACGTGTTTTTATAGTAAACCATAGAGGCTTAGGATTTGCACTGATGTTGCCACAAGAAGAAATACACAAACACACTTGTGTAGTAAGAAAGTGACTTTTTGTGCCGAGCAGGCATATATTCAGAATGTCTATCAGAATCAGTTTAACATAAAATAGTCTTAATTTGGGGACATATTTGTGGCAGCATCACTGAAGGCTCTTGAGGTCTGAGTATTACAAGAGATTTATAATAAGGTAGAAGTGAAACTTGTAAGAAGGTAGAATAAGTGGAACTTGTAAGAAGGTAGAAGAGAGGGTGGCAATATTAAGAAAGATCTTACTACAATTAATTGTTAAGATTAAAAAGTACCAATGATGTAAAATTTATAATACCTCTGGAAATACTTAAAATACAATAATAGAAGTATTTCTAATTCTCAATCTTATGGTAGACAGGATATATGACGTTATAGCTGAAAATTTGTTTCTCTGAGTCAGAATTTCTATACCTCGCTCTACTACTTACAGACCTTGTGAACTTGGCAAAAGTACAGGCTCCTGATAGAAATTTGAAGAAAAGTGATGTTTTTAGACCCAGAAGTCATCTTTCTCTGATACACATTTTTAAGGAGCTCAGGATATTCCTTAATGAGCTACCTTTCTTCCATCATCCAATCAGAGTATCAAATATCAAAGTAGGAAATAGAGTGAGAAATTTGAAATAAAGTAAGAAAACTTCTTAAATATCCTTTTCTTTCTCGGAGGCAGAGAGACTCTTCTACAAATGTGAGATAAAAGAAACTGCACTTTTTTTGGCAGGAGGTTCCTGGGGATCAAACTCAGGGCCTTGCACTTGCTAGGCAAGTGCTCTACCACTGAGCTAAATCCCCAATCCCAGCATGGGTATGTTTAAGTAGATTTAGAGGTAAGATGCACAGTGGTAGAGGGCATTCTAGGTCATTAGTTTTCTTGGAAATAAATACTCTAACTCCATCAAATGATAGAAAAATTCTTGAGAAGGGTTCAGCTTTGGAGATGCAGTCGACACCTGTTTGTTGCAGTCAGCTTATTGAAGTCACATGAAGCCTCTTTTACACCACTGCATGTGAGGTGTTAGGGTCCTAGCTCATTGAAAAGAAACCTCTCAATGGAGTTAGCTTGCTCCTTCTCTAGGGTTCTCCAATTTCTAGGCTGGTTCAGCAATACTATTTTCCTGGACCGATGGATACTGGTCGAGAAAACTCAGCACAATGCCCCTCCCTGATTTCAGCCGTTTCCATATTGGCAAGTCACCCACATTGATACTTATGACTTTTTTGTTTTTTTTTTACATAATATATCAACTTCATAGTTCTCAGATGTGTGTTCCTCTTCACACTTCTACTCAATTTAATTTCCACACTAAAATCTTTTCTTGGTTTCTTCCTTCTTTGAGACAGACTTAGGTGATTCCCTTTGCTGATCAAGTTGAATGAGACACAAAATGACTGCTGATGGATGCCTTCAAGCTGGTGCATGCAGAGCTCTCTCCCTGCAAAAATAAGGAACAAAGCAAATCTTTGGAAACGTGTGAAATGAAAGAAAATTGATCACTAGAACATTTTTGGAGAGTCAATGATCTGCTTCACCGTCACGGGAGTATGTGTGGGGTTCTGCTTCTTTGTTTTCAGGAATTCAGTCATGTTTTGGTTGGTGGAAATGCTTTCTGAGGAATAGTCAAGCATGGTTATATTTCTCCTTTGCCAGGCCCTGCTGCCACGCTGCTCTGCCTGGGAGCCAGCCCACGATAGACTGGAACCTGTACAAACTGTGAGCTGAAATAAACCTTCCCTCCTCTAACTTTGGGTGTCAGATATTTTGTTCCAGCAACACAAAAATAATGAAGACAGTTTGCTTCAAAGTGTTTGCTCTATTCTTAGCACCTACCTCTTGTCCTTACTGGCTTATGTTCTTTCCATTTAATACCTCTATTAAAGAACGAATGGCTGTATGCGTGTGTGTGTGTTTGTGTGTGTGTGTTAAAGATTAAACTATGGGCCTCACAGATGCTAAGTACATGCTTTACCACTGAGCTATACCCCACCAGCTCAGTAGCTTTTAAAAAAAATTAGTTTTAATATTGATTTCAATAAAAATTGCGAGGAAATGATCATCCCAGTCTAGTAGTTCTATTTAATTTATAATGAAAAATGTATGAGGAAGGTTTATAAAGTGGTCTTGCTTTGAGAATATTCCCCTCTTAATGTTGAGAAATGTTGACATATTCTGCGCAGGACAGTACTTAAGGATGAAAGACTTGCTTTGACGTTTTGACAAATAAACGTGCGTGCTAATTTCTCAAAGCAGGCACAGATAACTGATTATTTCATCAAGTACTCGAAGAGAAATGATAAGTGGTGCCAAGCCAAAATTAATCAGCAATTTAAGTGATTGACGGTTGCTCAAGGTCTAAGACTCTGTCATGCAACTTTATATGGTCAGGCATTAGTCTCAAAAGGTAAAGGTGGGAGAGAAAGAAAGGGTCATTTATCTGCAATACATTTTATTGATTTGACACAGATTCAATAACTGTTACATAAAGCATTTTTAGAAAAACAAAACAGAAATAAGACAAGTTGTCAATTGTACTATACACTGGTTTTGATTATTTGAAAACACATACTAATGATTTTTTCCATAAATCATGTATTTATATAATACAGTACATCAAGAAAAAAACTGAGATCAAGATGGAGTTCCATTTATAGTTTGATGCGTATTTTTTCAGCTCCTTTCCCTCTGGCTACTTACCCATTTCTCCACACAAAAAATTAGGAATGTAGTCTATCTAATACTGTGTGGAACTTTTTTTCTGAATTTCAATTATTGATTGATTTTGGACATTTTCTCCCGGTGCTTCATAGATCTCTAATTCTTTTTAATGTTATAGTATATTTAATTAATTTTGCTTCCAGCTTCTTTTTGTTACTACGGTATAATAAATACTTTGTGTGCATAATGAAGATGCCTTTATCCTATACAGTTGGAAATGAAAGGTGGATAATCCAGAGACAGTTACAATGAAGAGTTTAGCTGGGCATGGTGGTTCACATCTATTTTCCAGCACCTTGAAAGACTGAGGCAGGAGGATCACAAGTTTGAGCCCAATCTGGGAAATTTAGTGACTTAGAGAGACCATGTCACAAAATTAAAAAAAAATAAATAAAAATAAGGACTGGGAATGTAGCTAAGTGAAAACAGCTTAGGTTCAATTCCCCAGTACCAAAAGAAAAGAAAGGCTATAAAAATTACAGAGAGCGAGCGAGAGAGAGGGAGGGAAAGAGAGAGAGAGGGAGAGAGAGATTAATTTTCAGTGTGTGTATTAGCTTTCTTAGCACTGAGACACAATACCCCACTTTCAAAGGATTCAGTTCATGGTAAGCTGGCTTCGAGGTGGGGGCATCGTGATGGAACAACGATGCTTAGTTGATGGCGGTCAGGAAGCAGAGCAGGGGAATAGCGTCAGAGAGGAAGGGACCAGGGACCAGACACAGTACCCAGGTCATGTCTCTATGACCCACCCGGAAACACAGAAGTGTGCTTTACAATCCCTTGATGGCTTCTAAGTCAATTGAGTTGCCACAATTGAGCTTACTCACCACAGTGTGATTTTAATGAATATACAACCTCTTTTTGCCATTCTCATTACTCCCCATGTACTCCCTGGTTAATCCCCAGTTCCCCATTGCTCCCCAGTTCTAATTAACTCCCCACAGCATCTTCTTTGGCATAAACCACTTCTTGCCTGCAGTTTTACTTTTGTTAAAAGTTCGGTGAGAATTTAAACACATTTACAAAGTATTTAATTGCAGAATAATTTCAGGAATTTTTCTTATTATATTTTACATTGTGTTTTCGAGGTTTTCCTTAAACTTTCAAAGATTGTTTTAACAGAAATGACTGAGTCAACCTGTTATATTAGTTAAGTAAAGATCAGTTAGGAAAGCTTCTACTCTACATTTTGGCATGCTTCCTTTGTATCAAAAAAGTTAAAAGTACTGGTCCAAAGAATTCGATAAAATGTATGATTTTGATAAACATTAATTTTTTTCCTTTTTGTTAGTATATGCTTATGATTCATAAGGTTATATTGGTTTTTGGGAATTGGTACCTGTATGCATCATATCTTGACCATGTTCAGTCCCTTTAGCCTCTCTCATTTCTCTTTAAATTCTCCCCTTTCCTTGTTCCCTTTCCCCCATTCCAAAAAGTCTGTTCTCTCTTTCCTTACCATCTCACCCTTTTTTATTCTTTAATTCACTCAATTTTAGAGTTTCTTTTTGTTATGTTTTATATATAGCTGTCCTCAAAGAGCATCATGTGCTTATAGGTGGAGCTTTTGAAAATGACTCAATGTGCATATGGTATAGCTGAGTTACGGTTACGTGGTGGGATCTGGTCTTGGTCTGAAAAGGCTGGTCACCTCGGGCACAGTCTGGAAGGGTGTATCTCCACCTCCAAGTCTTCCTTTTCTGTCTGCTTCCTGCCCGCTGTGATGTGAACCGCTTTTCCTCTGCTATTCTGTGTTGCCATGCTGTCCACCCTTATTCATGCTCCACGTCCAACTGACCATGGACTGAAACGTGAACCAAAATAAACCTCTCTTTTATATCCTATACAGGGTATTTTGGGCCAGTGGATGATAAAAATAACTAAGATACTCATTTAAGAGTGATGTATGTGATATTTAAATTTCTGCATCTGACTTATTTCTATTAATATTATGTTGTCAAGATCCATCTATTTTCCTGCAAATGATGTGATTTAATTCTTTAGGGCTGAATAGTATTCCCTTGTGTATAAATACCACATTTCCTGACCTGTTGATGGGCATATAGTCTGTTTTCAGAGCTTACATATGATGAATTGTGTTTCTGCAAACACGGGCATGCATGTATCACTATAATTGGATGTCTTTAACTCTTCCAGGAATATACTCAGGGATAGTGTAGTTGGTCAAATGGAATTTTTAGTTTTAGTGCTTTGAGGAATGCTATACTGATTTTCATAGTGGTCGTACTGTTTATAGTCCCACCAACAGCATAGAATTCCTTTTCCCCCCTACATTCTCGCTATTTTTGGTGTTCTTTGTATTCTTGACATTAGCCATTTTGACTAAAGCAAATGTTTCCATTTCCTACTGATTTATAAATACTGAGTATTATCAGTTTTGTTAATTGCCTTTATCTAATGGATAAAATTATACTTTATTTGATTTGCATTTTTTCTAACATCAAAATATTTTATAGCATTTCTGTGAAGTTTTAGTTATTACATATTGCCTATTATTATATTATATTTAGGTTGTTTATTTGCAAAAGATTTTTAAAAGTATTTTTTATGTGTTAGACTTCAGTTTATCCCTAATATTTTGATTTCATTGGCCTAGGGTTGGACTTGGGTATTGATAATTTTAAAAATCATTCAGAATGATTCCAATATGCAGCCATAAGTGAATATTATGGATTTAACTTTATTTTTTAGCTTTATGGATATTTTAGAAATTTCTCTTACCTGGATGAACCTACTTGTATCTCTTTTCCCTCAGCCATCAATATTTTACCCAGAGTCCAGTATTTATGATTTTTCCAATTTACTTACACTCTTGTTCTACAAAAAATGTTAATTTTAATGTTGTTAAAATAATTAGTAATTACCTCTGTCATAAAAATTTTTACATTTAAGATTGTTTATACTTTCTAAAAGTAGTGTGAGATTGCTGGGTAGGGTGCATATTAATTGTTCTTTATGTATGGTGGTAACAAGATTGATTCATCCACACCCAAGTCACCTTCCTTGATGACAGCCGGATGTCATCCTGCATAAATACGTCTGCACTATAGGCAAAGAAACATGAAAATAAGAATCAGGTTTTAGAGGAGAGGAGCAGCTGGCTCTTCACCCCTCTTGAGATATAAGGAGAAATTTTATCTCCTTAGTGTAAATAAATTTTCCTTGGGACACAAAAAGAAAGATGTTTGGTTGTCATTGTTTGGGATGTAAGTGAATATCTCCAGGGAGTAGCTCAGACTTGTATCCCTGGATTTACAACCTGCAAAATGTCTCCATGGTGTGGGGTTTCATCCTTCCTTTAAATGTGAACACATGTCTCCAGGGAAGGAAGGCTTTCTGGACTTCTCATTATCTATTCAGACATAATTTAATTTCTGTGGTGTGGGTTTGAGCCCAGAAATCCTCATTATACAAAAACAAGTTTAATTTGTCTCTAGTCAGAAGCTATGGTTTAGACTTTTATAACTTACTTGTTTTACCCCATGTTTATAGAGATAATCTCTGTTCTTTTTCATATTTTATATTTGAAGCCTGAAGCGGCTTGGAATTTACTTCAATGTCCAGTATGAGGTAGTAAATTAATTTTATGTTATTTTGCCATGTGAATAACTGTCTCAGTTACTTTTCTCGTTGCTAAGACAAAATATCCAACACCCAAAGTTAAAGGAGGAAAGGTTTATTGTGGCTCAGAGTTTGTAGAGCTGTCAGTCCATGGTTGGCTGGCTCTAAGGCAGGGTGGCGCAGCAGAGGAGCATCAGAGAGGGACAACAGTTCACGGGGGGCAGAAACAAGAAGGCAGCAAAGCAGTGAGGTAGAGAAGCAGTGAGCCATAAGTAGCAGCAGCAGCGCTCTTTCTATTTCTTATGCTCTATCCAGGCCACCAGCCCTTAGAGCAGGTGGTACTCACACCACACCCAGGGTGGTGCACCCTTGATCATGGCACTGCAGAGTGAATCAATCCCAGCATCACGTCCTTAATCCCAGCAGCACACACTCTAGATCCAGCCATCTCCCAAATCTCCCACCTGTGACAGCATGAGGCTTTGAGAGGACATCCAGGTACAAATGATAACAATAACCTGTTGAACTATTCCAGCTTATTAATAGCTTATCCTTTCCTCACTGATCAATTCTGTATGTCTAATGTAGCAAAATATGTATAGCATTTTTTCTGTGTCCATATTAAAAGGTGTTAACCTTTCCCTTAAATATGGACAAATGTCTCCAATTAAGTAAATTTCTCTCTTTCTAGTAGTTTTTAAACTTATACATACATGGATAGCACACCATTTAATTTATCAAACTTGTAATAAATTTTGACATCGATTAAGGCATGGTTTCCCTTCTGTGGTGGACTTATTGTGGCCAATTTGAGCAGGAACGCCCAGCTGGGCTGAGTTGGTGAGGTTCTGGGTGAGAGGATCCACCTGAGGATTGTTACTGATACACTATAAAGGAGAACGGGAGCAGAAGATGGCGGCCAGCTGGTTCCCAGGAGAAGCTCTGCTGTGGCTGGTTCTCCTGAAGGGAACTTGACTGTTTTTGTCGCAGAAGGAGCTCCGGGCCTTGCTGTCGTTGAGGATGGCTGCTGTTGCTTCGGGGGAGCTCTGGTCTTCATCTCCACTGTGAGTGTCGTATCCTGGTTCCAATTATATATTTCTTCCGCCTTTCAGTGCAGACACAGATGTACATGGGACAGTGCTGAGGGCTCCTGGGCCTTGATTGGATCTTTTGGGTCTCCAGTGCGTAGATAGATGTTCAACACTCTTTCTGCATTCGGCTCGTGTGTGTACGTTATAATGTGTAAATGTTCTGCATTAAATCTGCTCTCTTGCAAACCATTGACTCTGGAAAGTAATACAGAAATTGGTACCGGAGAAGTGGGGTCCTTGCTGTGATGTTGCCTGGCCACGTGGCTTTAGAGCCTTTGGAGTTAATCTGTAAAGGTTTTGAGAGAACAGCCAAACAGGCAGCCCTAGAATGCTCTAAACTTATTACATGGGCGACTCTGGTCAGAGCCTGGAAAATCAGAGTAACTGATGGAAATGCTGCCAGTCAGGATGAGGCTCGGGAGGCCTCTGTCGAGAAGCACTGCATTGGCTGCTGGCTTCTAGGCCGTATATATGTGCTTTGGCAGAGGTCGGTCTGCATTTCACTTGTGTTCAGAGATACTGCCTTGGTGGCAGAAAAATTTCAGTGTATTCTGGTGTTGGGATGGCATAACTGTCATCAGAAATCAAGAGTGGAGAGCCAGTGGGGTGACCTGGAACGGTTAGCCAGGGGAGAGATGTGGATTGCAGGGATTAACAAAGGAGAATATGATTGTGGAGAAGAAACAGGACAGTGGAAAAACGACCTGAGGCCTTTCGCCAGAAGGGAAGGGTGTATCTGGGGTGCAGGAGATTCTCTGGGGCATCTGTGCGTCTCTTAATGTTGCCATGCTCTGTTGTTAAAGTTTATAGAAACCAGAGTTTTAAAATTTGAAGCCATATTTTTTAATGTAGATACACTGCATTGGTATATTGTACTTTGTAAACTATTTATTGTTTTAGAACAAGCAAGAGAGACAGAATGGAGTTGTTGTATATTTGTATGCATATTTGTAATTTTTGGATACCTGTTTGTAATCAGTTTTGAGAATTCTTTGAATATTTGTTTCTGGTGTGGGAATGAGTGCAGTGAGAATTGTATTGGTAATGTAAATCTGAATAGACCAAGATATGTTAACTCTTTACAAATCTG
>PVJO010005999.1:0-92952 GCA_004026905.1 Hystrix cristata | reverse complement strand
CTTCTGCTGGAAGCGCCCGAAGCCTGAAGAGTTTTAAATTCTGTGTATCAGAATCTTGAGCCCAAAAGTCTTTAAAAAGTTACTTCTAGTACTTTCCTTGCAGTTAAATGCAATTAAATTGATGGACCTATGAACAGAAAATGCATTTATGATTCATCTACAGAAAAAGAAAACGACAACCGTTTGGTTTGCTTTCTCCGAAGCACCGTGAAGGAGAGTAATGATAGACTGTGGCTGCATGTTGATGTTGTGGTGACGTTGTATCATATTTGACACTGCTTCATAGAACTGGTAGGTGACACTAAAATATATTAGTTGGGGGCTGGGGATTTAGCTCAGTGATTAGAGTGCTTGTCTTGCAAGCACAAGGCCCCGAGTTTGATCCCCGGCACCAAAAAAATAAATAAATAAAATAAAATAAAATATATTAGTTTAACCTTTAAATTGTAAAGAGGGCAGGCAAAAAGTTCTTAGGAACAGATCAGAATTTTCAGGTTTCTTACTACACCTGTAGTTCGATGGATTGGTCCCTCTAATAATTTAAAAATCACTAGTAAAGTTTACTATCCATGCTTTTGTCTGAAGAACAGTACTAGTTTTTTTTTAAATTATTCACTGGAAAGTTATTGTGAATCACCCACAGTATTAGATCTTCATAGAAATTAAAGTAACAGTAGTATGGTTGTCCCCAAATAGCCAGTGAGTGATTGGTTCCAAGACCCACAGATACCAAAATTTGAGATTGCTCAAGTACCTTATATGAAATAGTGTAGCATTTGGATATAACCTGCGTCAAATCCCCTGTACACTTTAAATCATCTCTAGATCACTTGTAATACCTGAAACAAAGTAAATGATAGCTAATTGTTGTTACACTGTATTGTTTAGAAAATAATGACAAGGAAAAATTTATGTTCAGTATAGACACAGTTTAAGCCAATATATTTTCAATCAGTGGTTGTTTGAATCCATGGATATGTGGAACCTTTGGATACTGATGGCTAACTGTACATAATACTCATTTTAAGGCATTCACAATCTAGTTGAGGTTTTTAAAAAAGGTAATTGCCCAGGAGATAAAGAAATTTGAAATATGGAACAGAAGCAACCAAGGGAAGTTAAGTAGGACTGGTGTGCCGCACCACAGAAGTCTCTGAAAGTGAAGCGGGAATTTAAATATGAGATATTATATACTGATGCAATGATTATTAGAACTTAGAGTTCCCACCTAAATGTACCTGTGTTCAGAATTCAGGTCTAGCATTTTGTTGTTGGTGTAAATGCGACCTTGAGCAGGTAGCTTACCATACACGAATCTCATTTTCCTTTCTGTGAAATGGAGACCAAAATACTATATTCTTAGATCATGGAACATTAATTAAGGTTTTATAGAAGAGAATGGCATGTCATGCACATACTCAGTGTGAAAAAATACTTGGAAAATGAGAGAATACATGAACAAGAATGAAGTAATGTTTTATTGGCAATGAGCTTGCGAGGATACACAGCATGAATTTGAGCAGGGAAGAATTTTTAGTTATAATGACCCTCAAGGCAGTCCAGTGTGTTGCATCTTTCCAGGAGTTTAGGTAATGAAAGTCTGAACCAGGATTTTAGTCAATGAAATAGAATAAAGGAAATTCCAAACATCAAGAGAGAATCAAGATACTTTAAAATTTCTGACTATAAAAAAATCAGTATTACCAATAAAAATTTAAAAGTTGGATAGAGATAAAGAGTATGTGAATTTGAGTTTGAGGAAAAAAGTGGACAATTTAAAATGCCAATAGACATTTAAAAATAAGAGACTAGAATCAATAGAAAGACTAAGTCCAGAAGCATAAGTTTGAGAAATGATTCAAATACTCATTTGTTTATTTAGTAATCAATTAATATTACTATGTGCTGTGCACTGCATTATGAACTATGCTTACAGGAGGGTCACTAAGTCACAGTCCCTGCCCTTAAGAGTTCAACAATTTAATAGAAAAGACAAATTGGAAAACAAATAACATGAGCTATGATACAGGAATGTACTATAGTACAGGCACATGGTAAAGTAAAGGAGTATACAAATGGGAAAACTAAAGAGAAAGTACTGGGAAAGCCAAGGAAGGTGTAGTATACTATTGAACTATTGTGACTATAAAATTAATAATAGCCATGCTAGGCATGGCGGCTCACACCTGAAATCCCAGCATTTAGGAGGCTGAGGCAAGAGGATTGCCAAGTGTTCAAGGCCAGGCTGGAATACATAGTGAGATCCTGTCTCAAAAACTTTAAAAAAAAATAAAATTAAATAGTTGAGAGCCAAAAGGCCCACTCCAGTGTCTCACAGGATCCATCCTACATGTCACTTAATAGTATGATTCAACCAGTGGCCTGAGACTTCTAACCCTGGCCCAGGGATATTCAGGAGATAATGCTACCTCAACACAGGTTTAACCGTCGTGAATTTTAAAACTCACTCTTAAAAAAAAACTTAAATTCTGTTTAAGAAATAAAATTTACAACTGACCCAGATTAAAAACAAGTATAAGAAATTAGGAAAGATCCCTGGAATCTGAGGGTAGTCTCTGGGTGGAGACTCTCCTGGTCGGTCCCTGACTATGTCTAGTCCATGCCAGTGGCCTGCTCCCACTATCCGTCTTGCTAGATCAGAATACAATGCTTGAACATCAGACGGTGCCTTATCTTCGGCTCAGATAGAACCAAGGGAGAAGGGGCCTCTAGGAAAGTTAGATAACTAGGACCACTTGAAATCTCTGCTCTAATATTGCAGAAGGCTTTATGGTATGTGTAATATTTAAACTGGGCTTCTAAAGAGAACTGTGAATTTGTTAATCTGAGAAAGTAGGAAAATTTAACAAGGGAGAATAAGATCATGTAATTTCCCGCTTCAAACCTTAATTTTTGTTGTCTGTTTTTTGAGACAGTGTCACTAAGTGCTAGGATTACAGGCATGAGCTACCATGTCTGGCTTCAGACCTTAATCTTTGTGATAGCACTTAGAATAAAATGCAGACTCCCTGCTTTAGGTTTTAGAGTTCTACCTGATCTTTATCTTCTACCTGTTTTATGCTGCATGCTCACTAGTCTGGATCTCCCTTCAACTCATTAAGTTCATTCGTCACATATGGTGTTTTCATTGTCCCTTTTTCTCTTCATAATAGAATAGATTATTGCTCATTTTACTCATGTCTCTATTCAAACATAACATTCCAGAGAAAGCTTTCTAGACCTCCTAGTATATAGGTATCCCCTTACCAATCACTCCCTAAATTGTTGTTGTCCTTGTTTTCTTTTAAATAGTACTTTTGTTCCCATGAAATTATATTTATTTACTTCTCTATTGTTTCTGGTTTCCCATATATTTTAAATCCCATGAACCCAGTATCTTTATCTGGTTCACAGCTCTTTTTTCAGTTACTAGAACCATAACAAATCCTATAAATATTTTTTGAATGGAATGAAAGATAAAATAATATTAAAGCTTTATCAGACCATCACAGTGAAGATGTATTACAGATAGTACCTAAGATGATCCCTAAATTCTTCATTCAGTTTAAAATTAATTCATTCAGTTTAATCTAATAATATCAAAGAGAAGCTACTGTTGCAGATTAAAATCTCTTGTTAGATGGGGAAGATCTCTGGGTTTCAAGATAAGAATAGTTGTGCCTATACCTAGTTTTGAAATAGGTCACTCTTTCACAATTGGTACTTTTCCTAAGTGCTTGAGTGTTTTTCAGAATGTCCTTAATTTACCTCCAGTACTTCCAGAGCCTGCATGTCCACTGCATCATTTATAACAGCTGCTAAACTTAACCCGAAATTTTCAGCTAAATTTAACAAAACTCTTTAAAGTAGTGCTGGGTGTGATAGCTCACACCTGTGATTCCAGTACTGTACTTAGGAGGCAGAAGCAGGAGAATCACTGTAAACGCAAGGCTAGCCAGGGCTACATAGTGGGTTCAAGGGCAGTCTGGAATACACAGCAAGACCCTGTCTCAAAAAGACTAAATAAATAAATGAATAAATTAATTAAATTACAACTGAGTAGTTTACATGATCACTATTAAAGAGAGAATTTACTTTGAAATTATCAGTTAAAGGATAAATCACATTTCAAGCTGAACATGTAAAACAGTATATTTTAAAGTGCAAAAATAAAAATTTCAGAAGAAACTTATTTGAAAAATAGTTCTGCAAGTTCACCATTCCCTCTATATTTTAAGGACTGAGAAATTTTACCAATAATAGAAAGAAAAGTGCTGGCTAACTAGTTCTTAAAGCCATTTCCACCATTTTATATAGCCTTGCTGATCAGACACAGAGATAGATACGCAGTTTTGTATAACATGGGATGTGTGTTCCTCACCACACACCTGCTACTTCAGAGTCTGCATTTCAGTTAAATTCTCCATATGGCGTCCATTCACATTAATGATTAAGAAACTCAGCCTTAGTGGCTAAGTAAGGAGGGAAATAACTCTAGACTAACATAGTACTTGAAAGTCAAATGAATGAATGGGGACAGTGCTGTGGTCCAGAATTATTAGGACTAGCACTGATTCTCAGAAGTGCCCAGGATAAGGTCATAAATTTCTTGGTCAGTCTGTTTTTGGTTTCATTTTCCTGGGCAAGCACATCAGTTTCAAAATGGCCAATTCATTGGCAACCATTTGGGTAAATCACCAATTCATCTTTTTTTCTAACTCAAATTTTGTGTAGTTTTCATTTTATTTTCGTAAGAAGAACAACAACAACACACCACCACCAGAAGGTTTGCCCCTCCCCCCAGAAGAGACACATGACCACAAAAGTAAGAGGGACTGAATTGTTGTAGATAAAGATTTTACTCCCACTGGGAAAATTTAATTGGATGGTAGAAGACAAAAAGTAAAGCTGTTTGTAAATTACATGGCATGAGTATTCTGTGTTCAGAGTGCCAGTTACATAGTCATAGCCCCCAGACTTCCCTGGCCATCTGCTTCTCAAAACCTGGAAGAGTTCCCGCTGCACAATTCTCTTTCAACAAGCCCAAGAACCCACACTGAAAAACATGATTCTCTGAGAGCAGAAAATAATTAAAACAAAGGCACAAACTGCTGCAGAGTGACCCACACCAGCAATATGGTGTTAATGATCTAATGGGCTGCTGGCTGAAAATCCCCACTTTGTATACTAATCTTATTATTTTTTTCACTTTTTATTATGCCTAACTGATTCGGACATTGCCTCGTATGTTCTATCTCAAATCAGTCCTGATGCTTAGCTTCGGTGCTTTGGTTGAACATGGCCCTGAAGAGCACACCAAGGACCGACCTGCGGCTTCATTCACACTCCAAACTGTGCCTGTGTGTAGCTACTATGTAGGGAGAGATGGAAGAGTGACTACTTTTCTAACAAGTCAGTCTCCAGTAGTGCCAGGGCTCCGTATTAAAAGGGATCTTAGAGACCTGTTGAACTGCCAGACCCAAACCATACTCTTTACCCATTTTTGTTTAACTCCTTTCTCTTCTGACAACCTTCTTGTAAATTTTTCCAATTCTATCTTGCCAGATTTTGCATTCATGGTTACATATCTATTTGCTCTTTTGGCCCTATTAAATATCTTTTCATCTCACCCACACATCTCAAAACAATCTTGATTAATGCTGTTTCAGAATCTCTACTTAATATCAAACATCCTCTCACCCAGGGCTGCATGGCTGTGAGCAGGGCCGCCACCCTCTCAGTGTGCCTCTGCTGACCCCAGTGAATTAGGACTACTAGCAGACAGAGAGGAATAAAAAGGTGGCATCGAAACATCAAGGATTTCACTGGAACTGCTTTAACATGAGGTGGAGGCAAGGTAATATATTCAACATACTTCTTACACTTGCTTTTTTTTTTCAGTTCTGTCTGAAGCTAGGATTGTTCCCCTGCCCACCTTTTTAAATTGCAGTTTACAGGCCAATTTTGAGTATTTCTTTCTGTTGCCTATAATTCAATCTTAGAGTTACTAAAATTGATTTTTTTAAGAAAAATACTTCCTTTTTAATAAAGCAATGTGAAAGTTAAAGAGAGGTCAATAAATCTCTCAATGGTTTTGTGAAATGGCCGAGTAGAATGTAGCAGCTGTCATCATTTCCAGTGTGGGAAAGCAGCCATAAAAACAGATATTTTGTGGTTTGCTGGATCAGAGAAAATTATTTTCACACTGCTTTGCTAAGATTTACAGATGATCGATGGAAAGTTCTTATAGGAAATACTTCATTTTCTTCCATTCTCTAAATCCAAAATATGTGAAGGTCATACGTCATTTAGTAGTCTGAATTAAAGGATGATAGCGATCAGTAGATTATTTACTGCTTGTATCATTGGAAAGGTACTTAAATGATGGAGTGAGGAAAAGATACTTTGGCCTAATTGGCCCCGACTGTATTTTAAGAACAGTTTGGTGTTTTGATGAAATTAGAAAAGAACATTTTATGTTTCTCAAAGATCACATGGGTTAACTCACTTCGCAGCACTTCTGAATCATGTCTTCCCACAAAAGTAATGTCCCTACTATCTCAACCAATTTTTTACCTTTGGTCTGGGGTAGAATGTTCGCTCATTTGTTCGTTTATTGCAAGCGGCTTAATTCAGTTATGCAGTCGGTTTCTTCATGAGGTGATGAGTTTAAAACCCTACTGGAAAATTTCTCAGCAGAGGCTAAAAGACTATTGGAGAAAAGAGAGGATTTATGATGTGTAGGGTAGTGATCTCCATTCGAATTGCTACTGAATGTGCTTCATTGCTTTGAAAATATTATCTTAACATGGTATGATACAGTAAATTAAATCTGAGACTCTCAATTAAGGGTTTCCCCCTTTTTGTTGTAGAAAATTTTAATAGAAAAGTACAGGAAATACTTGAAAAAAAAACCCCTCTGTACTCTTCATTATTTTAATCATTACCAGCCCATAGCCATTTTGGTTTTTCTATGACCACTGCCACAGATTATCTTTAAACAAATTCTATATACATCATTTCATCTGTATATGTCTTAATGTGTGGCTCAGAGGTATGCATTTTTAAATAAACCACGAAATAGAAATACAGAAAATATTAACAAAAATTGCTTAATATTGTCAAACATCCCTGCACTATTTGCATTTCTTCATTATGTTTTTACAGTCAAACTTACTTTGATATTTGATTTTAATGACCATGTTAGCCAAAACCCAGATACCATGAAAGAAATATAAACAATATACAATACATATAATTTAATTTTATAATTAGATAAATTACAAGTGGCAGGGAATGTAAATGTGTATTTCATTTCTTGAAAATTTTAAACATGTTTTGCTTTAGTTGTAAGATCTAATTAGACTGCCGGCATTTTCTTCTTGAAACACGATTGACAAAAAGCTCTAAGAAACAACTGACAGTGTAAATAAAGACTAAAATATATTATATTGGGAAAGGGAAGAAAGTGACCAAATGGGAAAGGGAACAATGGAGGGGGAGGAGGAAAGGAACAGAGAGACAAAAGAAATAAGAAATGAAAGGAAAAAATAGAAACAAAGCTTTTGTAAATAAGGAGGGAGGAGGGGGGTCAAGGGAGGGGATGGGAATGGGAAAAAAGAAGCAACAAAGGTATATCATGTACATTTACAAATCCCCTATGATGAATGTTATCACTATGTACATCTAAAATGTACCATTAAAATAAATTTAAAAGGAAATCTTTTTCTACTTTTCCTCAAAAAAAAAAAGAAAAGAAAAGAAAAGAAAAAGAAACAGACAGGATCAGCTCTGAAGTCTTCTCCTTGCCTGCTCACTTAACTTTACTAGTATCACTATCAAATCCTATTCTCTTTGTAATAATCTCTTAAAACCATTTTCACTATTGTAAAAATTGCTTTAGGTAAAGCCAGGTTGTAAAGCCGTAAACCCGCTCAAGCCCCACTTAAACATTCGTGTGTCGCAGTGCATTTCTGTGCTGCCTGTGCTGTGGGTCCATCGTTCTTTCCCTAGAATGCTTCTCTTATTGGGAATTTGGAATGAGGGCACCAGGGTCAATCCATATATTTAATGTTACCAAGTTTGTTTCTCCCCTAAAAACTCTTATAATTAAAAAATAAACATAAACAGAAGTTATAAAACTCTCTTCCCTGCTCAGTGTATTGTCATAAAAACCCCTTTGTGTGAATGTACCCAAAGTGTTGCTGTTCTCTGAGATTTCCAGATACGTGCTTTGCTTTCTGTCAATACTTTCGGAAAGTTCTTGTAGTTCATTATCAACTAATTCTTTGGCTAATTCTTCTACTCCATTCTCTCTTCCTTCTTGATATGGCATTCTAGTTACACATATGTTACACTCTTTGAAATTGTGCCATACTGTACTATTCTAGTTTTGTTTGTTGTTCTTTCTGCTCTTTGCATTTCATTTGGGGAAGTTTCTATCTCTCTTGGGGCTCATTGATCTTGCTATATTCTGTCTGCTGGTATGCTCATCGAAGGTGTTCTTCATTTATGTTACAATGTTTTTGATTCCTAAAATACCATTATGATTCTTTCTCAAAGTTTCCATCTCTCTTCTTACCCATCTGTTCTTGCATATTGTCTACTTTTTCCATTGGAGCATTTAACATACTCATCATAGTATTTTGAATTCTCTATCTTGTAATTTCCACATCTGTGTCATATCTAAATTAGTTCTGGTGCTGTCTCTTCAGATTGATTTTACTTGCCTTTTAGCATGCCTCATAATTTTTTAAAATTAAAAGTCAGACATGATATATTAGATGATATGACTAATACATAGGTTTCAGTATGAAGTTTCACGGTAGTCTGGCTAGGAACTTGTTTGTTTTTAATGTTTCTGTAGTGTAAATGCCAAAGACTTCACATTCCTCTCATGTCCTCTTTTCCATCTTTCCTGATGGCTTTGGACTTCTCCTTAGAGAGAAAGTCTATTCCGTGCAGCTCCTTCAGTAACCCATTGTTACTATAAGGGAGCTTTGTTGGTGCGTGGTAGATATGGGAGAACCATTATATAATTTTGTGAATAAATCTCAGTCTTTTAGTGGACATGTGTTTTGGGGCTGTTACCTTCCCAAGTCTTCCTTACCCCCAACCCCATGTGAGACAGAAAGGTGAGAAGGGAATAAAGTAAAACATGCTGTCCGAGGTGGGTGTAAAGCTCTGCTAAAGCTGTTTCCTCTATGGACAATTTTTCACAGTTATTACTGAACCACTCCTTCTGCCAGTGTTACCCGGGGTCTTTTGCAACTCTTCATCATGAGAATCAGGCTTAGAAAAAATTCTCAAGCATTTTAATAACTTTCCATATTGTTTCTGTCCCATGGTCTCTCTCCCCTCTTTCTAGGACTCCAATTTCATACGTGACAGACCATTTTACTATGTCATGTATATTTCTAATGCTTTTTATATATTTTCTATCATTTTTGTCTCTCATACTTCAGTCTGGAAACTTCTTTCTCACCTAAATTTCAATTAACTTATTCTCTTTTCATTTGTACTTACCTTGTTGTTAAACCTGTCCACTGACTTTTTAAAAAACTTGATTACTGTATTTTTTTCATTACAGATTTTGCCTCTGACTCTTTGTGATTTATAGTACTTGGGCAAAATGGTCACACTGTCCTTTAATGTCTTGAACATATCAGTCATAGTTAATTCCAACTTCACTTCTAGTAATTACATTATCTGTCTCTTCTGATTATTTTCCTCCCAATGTTTGATTAAGTATTGTCTGCTAGTATGTCTGGTGACTATTTGACATTAGAAATCATATTTGGAAAAATATAGATAATTTAAGTCTGTAGAGGATGTTATAGAAATCCCAAATCATCTCAATCCAATCAACAATTGTAATGATTCTAATTTAATACACCTCCTCCCTTTTTTTTGAGGTACTGGATATGGAATCCAGGGAGCACTGAACTATATCTGCAGCCTTTTTTTTTATTTTATATTTTAAATTTTGAGACACAGTCTTGCTAAGTTGCCAAGGTTGGCCTCAAACTTGCTGGCCTCCTGCCTCTGCCTTCCTCATAATTTGGTTTATAGGCATGTGCTACCACACCCAGCTAAATTTGATTGTTATTTCTGATTTACCCTGGATTCCTAGGGTGGGGCATTTCAGGTTCTAGCATAAATCTTGTAGTGTTTACTCCAGTGTTTTGTCCTCGGAATTTAATGAGTCTCTAAAGCTTTGACTTGGCCTTGCAGCCTTGGTAGTCATTTTGAAGTCTAAAGATCCTGGATTTACCCCTCAGAACTCCTGGATCTCTCTAGGATTTTGGTCTCATAAATCTGCCATTGGTCGGCTTTCTCATTGCTTCGAGTAGATGTGATTTTACTTTAGTCCAGAACTTCTAGTGCTAAATTAGGATTAGAGTTACTCAAAATATTTTTTCCTCAATCAGGCCATAGGGAATAACATTTGTGTAGTGTTTTTATGTTAGTGATCAGAAATTTTGGTCCCATAGCAGTTAAGAGTATCATGTAAGGTCTGGCCCAGAAATAGATATAAATGCCTCCTTTGAAGGGGTATAATGGTAGAGATCTAAATCACCTAGTTTTATTATGTGTCCTTTAAATTTTCATCAGAAATCATACCTAGCAGGTGTCATATGCATAGTTTTCTTTCTTTCTTTCTCTTTCTCTCTCTCTCTTTCTTTCTTTCTTTCTTTCTTTCTTGAAATTTTTCTTGTAAGTACTAGTTCTGGCTAGTGCAGCAGAATTTTATGGCATGGAAGAGCTGGAAAGTAGCCCGTGAAATTAAATATAGCTCTCTGAGAATTTCTGTGGCTAAATTAGTATTGTAGGTGATGGTTTACTCTTTAAGACTCTACAGCTAGTTTGTTTGATTTCATGATTCCACCAACCCTAGTAACAAACTTAATGATTTTACATATTTTAGAGGTCATCTAAAGGGGAAAAAGAGCAAACATTCCAAAGTTTCCTTAAAAAGATCACAAACTCCTAAAAAGGTTGTCTCTCTACTTCAGCTAATGCCTTTTATTCTCCCAGGACTGTGTAAATGCTCCGTGAGTATATGATGAATAGACGAGTGATAAATGAATGAACACTGAAGGGATTTTCAAGATTTTCAGTGTTCATCTGAAAATATGAAACTTCAAACTGAACACAATATTCCATGTGTGTTCTTACCGACATCAAGTGGGGGCAAAGGAATCACTTTTGAGATTTGTGGAAATGTTTAATTGGATAAAAATATTTAAAAGAACAGTATTCAGGTTTAAAAATGAACTAGTTTGCAAATGTGCTATAGGTGATATTAGGGGTAGCTGACTATTTCTGTTTTGTTAAACTTAATGGTGTTTACTTTAAAGTAATTTTTCTTTTTAAAATTGTTCTCAACAGCAGTAACCTGAACTGTTAAATATATATACTACATATATAAAAATATAATAAATAGTACATTTTGGTGGTTATGGCTCCAAAAAAAAATCCTCCAATAGATATTTCCTGAACATACAACGTTTAATATAAAAAATAGTTTTAACTGAACAGCATTATTAAAAACACTATCTTTGGCATTGTTGATCTGAGTTTGGTGTTCTCTCAGGAAGTTTTATATGTAGAAAAGAAACTTCATAAAATTGCATGGCGCATGATCAATCAATTAAATTTAGTTTTAAAATCACTTTTGACTTTATGTTATAGACCACAGAATTCATGTAGAGGATTAGTCCACAACTGACCTTACCTAATTTTCCTTTCACTCACCAAAGCCTTTACCTTTCATTCAGGGAATATCTTTACCTTTTATTATACATGTAGTTATTCATTTTGGTGCTAATAAACCTGGCCATATATTTTAGGGTCTTGTGGTTACAATAACAAAATTATTATACCTTTAGAAACATAAAATATTCTTCTTAAATTCACAAAATTAAATATTAATTTTATTACAGTAATATGTCTTTTATGAGAAAATCTATGTATCGCATTTAGAAATCGATATTTGGTATATATTTAAAATGCTAACCATTCCTCCAAAATAATTATATTAGATTCACATACTCAAAAGATTGGGGAATTTTGCTAATTTGTATCTAAAAAGGACATCAATAGATTTTTAATTTGAGCTGGCCAATTTCATTGAAATAATATATAGATATTTCCACCAGTGAAACTTGATATGAGAAATAGCACAAATTTTCCATCATACATTCAACAAAAAGAATAGATTGCTAACATTTTTAGTTGCAGTTTTAAAACTTTGATAATTAATTTGACATGACTTTAAGAAAAATCTCAAACATGCTTGATTAAAATTTGCTGGCCATATTTAGAAAGACATGATATAGAAACTAAATTAACAAAATCTGTAATGCTGCTTGTGTGCAATCATGTGATGTCATAAACTAATTTAAGCTCATTCAATTTAAAGTTTCAAATGGAGAAATAACAATTGGGTGGCAGACAGAACATTAACTTTCTAAAGTAGAATCACAGTTACACCTTGTACTCCCACTCTGTGACCAAAATTGCTTCAAGTAGCCAGAAGGAGGAAGTTGCGAGAGCTGGAAAAGCTTTCCCTAAGACTGGAGGGAGGAAAGACATATGTGTTTTGTGAGTAGCTGGAATGGGGAGGTGCCCGGACCTTAAGAAAGAATGGCAGGACTATTCATGGGCTTCAGAGCGAGTGCAGTGGTACTCCAGAAAGTTTGGATTTAAAACACAAGGGTCACCACTCTGATCAGAGACTCTTACATCCTACCATGACCAGGAAACAGTGCAGCTTCCTCCAGGAGATTCTTTCTCGAAGCAACGGTCAGATACCAACTGTATTATTCAAAATCGGAGCGTCAACTCAATGCCAAGGAGCATGTAACCTTTAGATTTTAAGATGAAAAAAATTAATTTCAGTCTAAAACACTTCCATATTGAATGCATTTATCAAAATTAAAAACACATAAATTTAAAGTTCTCGGCAATTTGTTGATGTGCCTAATTTTTTCCTACTGATTCTGTCTTCAAGCTACTCTCAGTTCCCACCATATTTTAGACTACCTATAGCTCTAATTACAATTAAGGGCAAGAGGAATGAGAGCAAAAATAAAAAGAGAGAGAAGGGAAGAGTGACAAGTTACAAGTAAGGGAAGTTAAGAGTGTACCCTGGCACAATGTGCAGTCAGTTGTATACAGAATGGAAAGAAAACATTGAAAATCCAAAAAGATGAGGGCTACGCTTATCCTCCTTCCACCTCAAAAGCTGTTACGTTAACTAAATGCATTATAATTTCCTAGAAGAAAGTATGGTCAGAAATAAATTTCTAGGAAATGATATAACATTTGAGGGAAATTCTTTGAGACCATATGCTGTCAGATCATGATACTTACAAAGAAGAATAATAGTTAATTTACCAATGTCTTTGTTGAAGCCTACTTTGGGAGTACATTTTAAAGGAGAGTAACAAGCTCATTTCCCTTGTATAACTGTCTCATAAACACATTCTTGGTCACAAATAGATTTAACTTCTATGTCCATCTGTTGTCATACATTTATTTAATCAGCAGATCCTTCTTTTCTCCCCCCTGTATTCTTCTTGAGATTGAATGATCTCATCTCTGTGCTTTGAATATTCTTTCTAGAACTAGGTGTTCTTACATGATTGGTAGCTTACATTAGGTGCCTGGGGGGGGGGGAGTAAAGGCAGAGAGTAAAATATGTAATTCAGACAAGTTTTTTTTTAAAGCCAATGTAAAGATTCATGCTTAAAATGGTGATTATTTGATGACATTTGCTGCAAAATACAAGTGTTTCTCAGTAGCAAATTATTAAAAATTATAACAAGTAATTTAAAACTTCTGTTTTTGATTCAGTCTTTTTTTGTTTGTCACTTGCGTTAACAGTATTCGGAGAAGAGTAAAGCATACAAAGTTCCCTCCCAAGAGATTTTTCCTAAGAATTTAGAACACGAGGTCAACAGATAGTATATGAAAGGAAGTAAAATAATTAATAAGAAGTAATTATTCATTGCACAAATTCATTTTATTTCACTTCGTCCATCTATTCAAACAAAGGGACACAACGAGCCCCCAACTTGGTTCTCCAAAATATCATTAATCTGCTCACTGAATGTTGTCTAGGTAAATTTCATTTCTTCTAAAATCATTATCCTGATGTTAAATGTTCTGATATCACCATTTGGATTTCTAAAACAAAAACCCCAATCAACCTACTCACAAAAGGAGGCTATTGTTCTACTTAATAAAAATTATCTAGAAGGTAATAAAGCATAGTGCAATGCTGAAGCATATCGTAACTTTAATTCACATAATTCAGAAAAGATAGAAATATGTGAACATTCAATTAGCAAAGTGTGTAGGACTTGAGCTAAGCCCAGAAAAATGGGTGAATTTTTTTTTTAATTAGTATTGGGAAAGTAAAGACATTCAAAACAAAGAAGTACAATTTATTTCTTTTCATTTATTCAACAAATACTTTTGAGCATCTAGTGTGTACCATGAGCCTCTAAATGCTGAGAATAAGTGTTGAGCAAGACAAAGTCTTCTTCTTCAAAGAGCTTTTTTCTAGTGAAAAATGAAACAACCTACTGAAGTAGCATTTTTCAGGGCACATCATTCTTGCCTTCTTTCCTCTCTTCTGGGAGCCAAAACTCTTTCTTATGGTCATTATGACCAGTCTTTCTGGCTGTTTCTTTCTAATCTCATGAATGACTAACCTCACTACACACCTCTGTCCTTGGTCCTCTCATCTAGTTTCACATTTAAATATTGTCTATGTGTAATTACCACCCAAATTTCTATCGCCAACTTTGAACCTCCCCCGTGAACGCCAGACTAATATTCAACCACCTACTTCACAACTCATCTTGGATGTCTAGCAGGAATCTCAAATTTAGCACATTCCAGAAGCAAACTCCTGATTTCTCCTTCAAACTATGTCTTCTTGCCATCTTCTCCTTGTCATAAAATGACAGCCACAATCTTGTCCATTTCTTTGGCCCAAAACTGTGGAGTATTCTTTGTCTCTTTCTTTTTCTCCTATCTCATAGCCAATTCACCAACAAATTACATTTCACTATCTTCAAAATATATTCAGAATCAGTCCATTTTTCACCATTCCACAGGCAGGATAGTTGCCATAGCTTCCTAATTAGAAGATGTTTTTGTTTAGCCCTGCTAGAGCCTATTCTCAAACAGATATATAAAAAAAAAAGTCTTTTAAAACTTAAGTAGGCTGATGTTACTTCTTAGTTCAGAATTCTCTACAAGTTTCCCATCTCACTCAATGTAAAGCCAAAGTACTTATGTGGTCCTACAAGACCTCACACAAATTGTCCCTTTCAGCTCAATGACCTCACAATTCTTAGAATGAAGTTTTCAATGAGATTTTATGGGAAGATTTTATACCGTTTTGGGAGGCAACCTAAGGCATGAATAATCACATCATGTATAAATATTTTATCATCAATTTCCAGATATTTGAATGAGCATGCCTTCAAATAGTGGTAGTCCTCAACTTCAAGTATTCTAGCGAAGGCCTTAGATATTGTGGAAAAGTGACATGCTGTTCCTACCATTGCCTGTTTAAATTCTTAACTCACCGATCTTTGAGATAACAAGTGATTGTTTTATATTTCTGCCTTGAGTCATTTTTTTTTAATGTAGTTTTAGGTAAATTAGCAGGTCTGCAGGTAGGGTATGTGAGACCCTAAGGAAATATTTGTTGCAAGGCTACTGTTTATATAAACGGTCTGATTAAAATATATATTTTAAAAATAATGGGCTCACATAAGGTATATTGATTTATTAAGAAATATTTTGTTTATTATTCATTCAGTGCACATGAAGATTTTAAGTTTTGTGCCTGATGGTCACATCGGATCAGCAGGTCCCTCGTGTTCTGCTGTCTATCTCATAATTACAAGGAAGAACTATTGTGCTTGGCAACAGAAATGATGCCATCCTCCTGGAACTGAGGCCTGGCCATGGGACCCCAGAGTCATGAGTACCAACTCATCTTGGCACCTAGTCAAGTCCATGCATAAGACTGAAGGTCAGAGAGTGTCCCAGAGAGGAGAAAATGGAACCGTTTTGGTTCCCTTGACAGTATGTCTGGATTTAGGGAGAGAGTCCCATCCACAAAATTTGGACTCAGAAAATTTGGAGAAGGACTATCCAAAGTATAAGGACCCTGGAGGCATAGGGATTAAGGCAAAAGCCGTACTTGTTGCTGTCGAATGCTGTCAAAACAGATACTGAAAATCAGAACACCTTCCTTGACCTCCTGTTTTAAATTTTTTCTTCTATTCTGTTACAGCTTGTGTGATGTCCCCCCAAAGCCTCGTGTGGTCATAGGTGAGGCTTTTTCCGAGATGGCTGGATCTAGAGTGTGTGATTGATTCATGGTGCAATGATAGGACTAAAGGTGCTGAGATTAAGGGTGTGTGATTACTAAATCAGTCCACTGATAGGTTTGGTACAGCCCTAATCTTGGTAGCCTAGATAGAATGTGAAAGGGAGCAGAAGAAAGCTGCTAAGGTTCCTTGCTTGCTTGCTTTTGCTGTCTTCAGCTTGCCTGCTTGTTGTGAACTATTTCTCCTCTGCAATGCCCCTCTGTGAGGCCACCCTGCCCTGGAGCCAGCCGACTATGAACTGGAACCTCTACAAACTGTGAACCAAATAAACCTTTCCTCCTTTAATTTGGGATGTTGGGCATTTTGTCTCAGCAATGAGAAAAGCAGCTAAGACATAGTCTTAGTGCTCTGTATGTACTTTTCCTGCCTTGTGTTTCTATATAGCAGTTACAAACATTTGATATACTGCATACTTGACTTTTTCTTTAAAAAATTAATACTTCTTTCCTCTAAAAGATAAACTCAAAAAAATACAGTCATGTTGTCTGTTTTATTCACTTTTGTGTCCTGACCAACTGCAATAATACTTAGAGGTTGGTAGTTAATCAATAGTATCAGATGATGTCACTTGTTAAGAAAATAAGAAGAACAGGATTGCTATGGTTTGGATACGGTTTGAGTGTGTACCACAGGGTTCATCCGTTGAAATTTGAGTCCCGTCATGATGTATGAAGAAGGTGGAAATTTAACTTGACTATGATGTTGAGAAGTGGGATCTTCGGGGGTTAATTAAAATTAGATAAGGACAGCAGGAGTGGATCCTCATGATTGAATCTGGTAGTTTTATAAGAACGGGGAGGGGAAACCAGAGGAAAGGCACACATGTGCTCCCCATCTTTCACCATGCGATGCCCTGCATTACCTTAATCATCACCAGGTATAGCCCTTTGACCTGGCATCTGTGGAATCATGATCCAAAATAACATCTTTTATTTACAACTTACCTGAGTGTGGCATTTTATTCTTAGCGATAGACAATGGATTAATACAGGTACACAGTAAAGTGAGAATAGAAGGTGTGATGGTTAACCGATTGTGTCAATTTGAATAAGAAACACCCAACCAAATTGGATAAGCATAGTATTATGGTTTGTGTCTAGATGTCCCCCCAAAGCCTCATGCAGTCAGAGGTGGGGCTTTTTCAGAGGTGGCTGAATCTAGAGAGTGTGGTGCTGGGAATAAGAGTGTGTGATTACTAAATTAGTCCACTGATTGTTTTAGCAGTTCTGGTGTGAGTGCTACCCTAAGTAAAGCCTACATAGAATATAAAGAGACAGAAAGAAGCTGCTATTGGCTCTTGTACCTTGGTGCCTTCCACCTTCTGTCTTCTGCCTGCCATAAACTTTTTCTCCTCTGCGATGACCCCTTGCCATGCCACCCTGCCTTGGAGGCAGCTGATTATTACTGAAACCTCTACAAACTGAGACAAATAAACCTTTCCCCCCTTAACTTGTGGGTGTTGGGTATTTTGTCTCAATAATGAGAAAAGTAACTAAAACACATAGATCTTGGTGTGGCTGAAGGGATTTACTGATGACAGAAGACCTACCTTGGTGTGTGTGGCACCAACCCATAGATTTGTAGGCTAAATGGAGTAAAAGGGAAATGAAGAAGTCAAGCTAGCTCCTCTTTCTTTGAAGGAGCTCCAGTCTTCACCTTCACCTTGAATGTTGTCTCCTGGCTTCCAGCATAGACTCTCCAGCCTTTCAGTGCAGACCCTTTGGCCTCCCGATATAGACTTGCATGGGACACTACACTGAGTTCCAGGCCTTCCACCTTTGATTGGATCCTGCGGACTCCAGCACACAGACAGCCTTTTTTGCACTCTTCCACACCTGACTCTGAGGGCAGCCATTGTAAGCCTGCGTTGTAAATTCTTATATATTTATACATCTTACATTAAATCTGTTTCTGTAGTGAGCACTGACTGTTACAGAAGCCTACTTCAGACAAGATACTCAGGGCAAGTCTTTCTGATGGTGTGATTTGTGAGGTCTGAATAAAGGGAGGCAGAGTTCCAAAGATGGGGGAAGAATATTATAGGCAGAAGTTGTGTAATTTAGAGACTGTGGAGTAGAAACGTGCTTAGTGTGTTTGAGGAATAGGTAAGGCTCGTGTAATTAGAGCATCAGAAAACAGTGGAAAAAAATGAACTCATGAGATGATCAGGATAGAGAAAATAAAATTTTTTTTAAAGATAATCTAAGTAATTTAAAAGTCCTTGGAGAGTTGTGAGCAGAAAACTACATGACCAACAGAAAGTGACTAGCAAGATCAGAGCTTCATATGGACAATAGAACAGAAGCACTTTAATAGAGGCAGAATAGTTTACCTAGATTTGGAAAAGAAAGTCATTCAACAAGCATCTATCACTTACAATCTTACAATGTGCTTACTTACACTGTGCTAGGTATTAGAGATGCAGGAGTCACAAAACAGAGAGTCCATAGGTTAGTAAAAGAAAAAGTGAAAATTAATAATACCTTTTGGTATTGTCGTAGTCATCACACATGATTGCAATTTCACTGCCAGTTTCTCAACTGGGTGGAAAGTAGCTCCAGGGTCAGAGGCGTTGCCTATTTTGTACTTATCTATCTCCAGGTTTGAGTACAGCAAGTATGACATATTGAACATTGTGTAAATATTGTATGAATGGATAAAACTGAAAGGAATGATATGAGAATGCAAATCATTCTATTCGGATGTCAGGATGTCAGGTAAGATCAGCTGGATGTGTCGCTGCCTGAAGAAGTGAGCAGCACATTTGCATTCTAGGAAGATGGAGCTGCTTTGAAAATTCTGTGAGCACTTTGAGTTACAGATTATAGCTTGATAGGTGGAGAGAAGGACAAGAATAGTTTTTTAAATATTAAGAATGGAGTTGAGTGTGTAGAATGCTTGTCTAGCATATGACAGGCCCTTGGTTCAGTCTCTCCCACTGCCCTGCAAAAAAGGAATGCAGGACATCATGGATGTATGATGTGTAAGCCACTTGAAGACTTTTCCACATACGACTGGAGGACAGCAAAGATTTTCAGCAATGAAGTTATGTGCATAGGCGGATGTGATATAGCAAGATTTCGAAGACAGATTTGATGTGGGCAACATCAGATTTAAGAAAATCAGGCACTGCTGGTTTAACAAACAAGTGGTAAAATGTCTGGTTGTCTGTTAGAATTTTGGAGTGGAGGGGAACTAGAACATTGATATAGTGACTTCTGTTATAGTTTATATCTGAATGTCCCCGCAAAGCCTCATGTGTTCATAAGTGGGGCTTTTAGGAGGTGATTGGATCACAGGGGCATGATATTCAAGAATAGGTTAGTCCAATGATGTATTTATAGCTAAATGTGATATTGGAAGGTAAAATCCAGTTGGAGGAAGTGGGTCCATGAGGTCAAGGCCTGAAAGGGTCTATCTCTCCCCCATCCTCCCTAATCTTTCTCTCTACTTCCCACTACCATGTCATGAGCTGTTTCTCCTCTGCCATGCCCCTGCCATCCCTTCTGCCTTACAGCCAGCTGACTGTAGACTGAAACCTCTACAAACTGTGCGCTAAAATAAACCTTTCCTTCTTTAAGTTGTGGGTGTTGGGTATTTTGTCCCAGAAGCGAGAAACTAAGACAACCTCACTGATTACTTACTTCCTCCATTCATTTTCTACCTGCATTGGAGCCATTTGATTTTTCCAGCAGTCCTACCCTTGCCCCAGGACTTGGGAGCAAATCTGTTCATAATTAGAGGTAATTAAAAAGGAAAATGTGAGATCCCAAAGGACTAAAAAAGCAGGTCAACCTTGCTACTTCTCTCTTTCTGGCTTCACTCTCTAAATTTAGTTTTGCTGCCTTGTTCTTAGAATTAAACTCAAATCTCTACCTGTGTGTCTGTCAGGAGTAGGGCCATGCCTGTTGCTAGTTGACCTGATTGCATAGCCACTACTAGTCTACATAATATTTTTGTGCAAATTAGAGGAATCCTATCTGAAAAGAAACATGAGTTTAAGGTTCACAGGACGAATTTAGCCCTTATTGACTCCTTAGCCGGACATTTTTGTATTATTCAAAACAGTACAACTGTACATGTTGGCCATGCCTGTACCCTGTATCTTATCCCTGAACCTTAGTTTCATGCCCCTTTTATTGCCAGACATCTAAAATTTCAGTGACCACCTACCTGGATTCCCAGCCATCACTTTCTGCTTGAGCCTCTTCTGACTGCAGGATAGTTTAGACTTTTAGGAGGTAAGTTGTTTAAGGTTCATTTTACTCATTTTATTTTTCAATTATTAAGACTGAAAACTACCTATCTTACTTTTGTAAATTCTTTACATATATTGCTATAAATTAATATTTGGCTTTATTATACAGTTGTGTTTCTTTTCTGTAATTGCTCAAAATCTCCACTGTCTTATTTTCTTTCTCAGTGTTTCTACCTAAATCATAAATCTAGTACTCATATTTGTGTAGATTTCTTTCTTTAATTTTTACATTGTTCCATTATCTATGTGAATATTGTTATACCAATACCACATTGTATTAATTACTTAGCTTTGTAAGAATTATTGACAACAATAGAAATACATGTATGTGTTTGGATGCATACACACACACACACACACACACACAGTTTTTATTTGTACTAATATTGTTTGGATTTTTTGCCTGAAAGTCTTCTTTTAGATAATGTTTTCATTGTATATACTTGAATACCTTTTGTATAAATTTTCAGTATATGCACATGTATATGTTGTATGTGTGTGCATGTGTGTGCAATGCTAGAGATCAAACCCAGGGCTTCATGCATGCTAGGAAGGTGCTCTACCTCTAAACTGTATTTCTAGCCCACTATACTTATAATTTATGTGAATATCTTATAAGCAGCATAGAGTTGGCTTTGTTGTTGTTATTGATGTTGGCTATGATAATCTTTGTTTTTTAATTGGAGAAATCGACTCATTTTTATTTAAGTTTGCAGCTGATATGTTTGGGTTTAAATCCATGATTTTGATATTTTTGAAGTACTCATTTTGTTCATCCTGTACTTCTTTCTGTCTCATTTAAGTCAGTCAGTTGCCCCAAGTATATGTGATTCAAGTTATTTTAGCATCATCTCTTCACTACAAATTGCTGCAGAACTATAGAACTTTAGCAAATATGAAAACATGAGACAGAGATTAAAATGAACAGCAAGGAATTCAAGGAGACCAGAATTGGAGAAACAATGGGTGGGTAGCTGTTAAGGGGGCAAGTAAATCTTAAGGGGTGAAGGTACAGCTAAAACTGTGTCCTGGGATCAAACACGGTGCACTCTGATTAATTCCCACTGTCATCAGCTACCTGTGTTAGCCACTTGGAACTGCACATAAACTGCCCTATAGTCATGATAGCGTAACAATAAGTGTTCTCATATCCAAGGCCATGTGGCTCAACTTCCAGGCTCTGAAACCAGAGGTGGCTCCAATCTATGAATGTTCAGCTGTGAGCCAAAATTTAGGAACACTAGCTACTTTGGAATAAGTCTGAATTTCCCAAAGGAATACACAGAAATAGACAATGACATTTAAGATCCCTCATAAAATGTGTATACTGGCACTTCCTCCCACATTCCATTGACTAAAACAAGTCACACGGAGAAGGCCAGTAGCAAAAGGACAGGGAAGTATCTTCCTCCTAAAGAAGCAGGAGGATTAAGGAATAAATATTTGGTGAACAGTAGTCTAATCAATCTCAGTGTCTTACTAGAGGTGTTTTTACAGTGCCCATCATTTTTAGTGCTTTCTGATCATGCAGAGAACAATTTTAACCATGAGGCTCTATACCTTCTTTAATGTTTATAAATCTTTAAATGAAATCTGGAAAGTATCTGGGTCCTTTCTTTATGAATTCAACTTGCAGTAGACTACCATACATTTCATAACTTGCAACATATTTATATAAGCCATTCGATTCTTTTCCTTCTTCCACAATAAGAATTTCTATGCTCTTCGATGGAGGAAATAGCTATTTCAATAGGCAGTTTCAGCTAGTTCCATTAAGTATAGGAATCTGTTCCCAAGCTTTAGAATATCTGCAATTACACTCTGAAATTTTATTATTTTAAAATTGATTAATACAGTAAGTATTAGAATCGTATAAATACAGAATATAAATATAAGAATATTGCTTTTAGTCATTTTATTTAATTTTTACCTTTGTTTCTGCTTTGTGTCCATATTACAGTCTTTTAAAAACTTTTTTCATTTTTGACATATAATATGTGTCATGACCACATCAGAATAATTGGTATTTTATTTTATTTCATTTTATTTTATTTTGAAACAAGGTCTATATAAATTGCCAAGGTAAAACTCCAACTTGTGGTCCTCCCATCTTAGCCCTCAAAGTCCTGGGATATATTTTACTATTTTCAATGCTAAAGAAGTATAACAAATTTCCGACATATTAGAAATACTGTCAAAGAGAATAAGATGAATGCAATTTGAAGAATGTACTAAAATAATAATACACGCTGCTTTTTGGTTGCTAAATGTACATACATAAAGCCCCTCAAATTAAAGTGGAGATATATATCCAAAAGAGCATAAATAAAACAAAAGCCTCCAGTCCTGTGGATATGTGTAACAAAACCAAATGTACAGAATAAGGTGGCAGAAAATTGGACCAGCCGGTGGTAGAAGTTTTGTCATACATAAAATCTTCAGATAAGGGGAATTCATAGTAGATCTTTCAAAAGATATAAAAGAATAACTGAAAAATATAGTATGATGATACTGAAAATGACATATGTATTTTAAATTGTGAAAGAATGAAACAAACTCAATGCAAATTTTAATGAGTTTGGTTGACCCAGAAAGGCAAAGAGTCTTTGATGCCAAAAAGTCACCAGCAGCAAAGTCAGAATACACATTAACTATCTGAACAGAAGATAAAGTGCCAAAGAAATAAGAGAAAACCAGTCTTTAAAAAATGCAGAAGTTTCAGAAGAAATAGGTAATAAGGGAAGGAGGGAAGGCGAGAGGAAGGGAGAGAGGAAAGAAAAAAAGAAGGGAAAGAAGAAAGGGTAGAAGAGAAAAGAGAGAAGGAAGGAAGAAGGAAGACAGAGATGGAAGAAAGAGAGGGAGGAGAAGTGTCAGTTTGCTCCAAGGCAGTCACTAAGTTTAACTCCAATGTGCCCTATACATTTTTGCTTTATTGGTGTGTTTATTCTGTCAGAATTTTTCTTCCCTTTTTTTCCTTCAAAAGAATGTTTCAGAAATAAATCCAGCACTTTATATGTGCTATAATGGAAAGGTTTCTCTAAACACTTATACTCTATTGCCAGAAACAAAAGTCCTGCTTATGAAAATCTTTACCAAGTCTAGGGAAGAAAGTAGATACTTACGTTACCATACAATTTTCCAGATCTCCTTGTTGCTCTGAGAAGTGCAATTTCTTTTAAAAATCAAGGTCTTTTCTTTCAAAATAATCTGTATACATAAGGGTGTGAAGTACAGTATAATGCTGAAAAAATCCTGCTTTCTGTTCTTATAGTGGCATCCTGTTTTTTAGGTAAAATATACTTCAAAAGCAGCCTCAACCTTGGAATTGGGCTTCAGTGTATAAGGAAGTTTTCGAGAAAAACGTTTGCTCTGTATTATAATTTCATCCCACTCCACTTACTTTTAAACTCTAAATGTATGTAAAACAATACTCAAAATGAAAAGCATGTTTCATTCTCATTTGTTCGTGTGTCTTAATGTCAGGTTACAGGGATTAGTATTTTTCTTATTGCTGCCTTTGTTCTTAAAAAACACAGCTTCCAGTGGTAGAGCACTTGGCTAACATGCATGAAGTCCTGGGTTCAATCACCAGTACTGCAAAAATAAAAACAAAAGCACTTCAGAAACACCCCCAAACACTCAGTGCTTATTTGACATTTGTGTACTTGATATACCACCCATGAGCTTTGTTTCTGTCATAGACTATTCTCTGGATTATTCTCCTTCATTCACAGATGATTTGAAGTCCTTGTCTTTCACAATGATCAGTCCCAGGTCTAGTGTGTTGGCCTCACAGTTCTTGGTTCTCATTATATTCAATTTCTCCATTGCCTTTCATAGCCATCTTTGTAGTTCTACTCAGTAGTTTACCCTGTACACCATTCAATACTCGTAAATGTGTCATTATGAAAATTTCTTTTTCATGCATCTCAACCCAGGTGTGTTCACCTAGTTTTGGCAAGCTCTGTCTGTTCAATTCCTGTAATAGTCCATTCTGCCCCGATTCTTTGACTTCATCCAGTCTACCATTTCAATGTTATTTTCTTCCTTTCTTCAATTTCCTCATTACTTGTGGTCAGTGATCATCAAATTACTTTCATGTAAACGACCCAGAAATATTTCACTTTCTCTCTTATATACACACTGAAAAAAAAATTCTATCCTTTATTGAACCCAGCTAGCTTTGCTCCATTTTCACAAGATCAATACAGAAGAAAAAAATACATACTCACATAATTTGCAATTGAATGAATACATGCCACAATGATCGTAAGTAAAGCTTTCCAGTTGGTATGCTTTTATGTTTAATTGGAAGTTTTACTTTTACCATGTCTGAGATAACTCATAAATTTTCATAGCCTGTAGTGATGACCTCACTTCACATTTTATTTTAAAAATACTCAACAAAATCACATGCGTCCATATTCATACCAAATGTGTCTTTCTTCTTCCTACAAAGAAAGAAGTGCTTTTGCTCCCCTCAAAAGACCAGCCTCTCCCTAACACTCTGGATCTTACTTCCTCTTCCTTTTTCTCTCTTGCCACAACATCTTTCAATTCACTGGCTCATTTCAATTCTCTTTATGTTACTTCAACATTATTTTCCTTTAACTCTTACTACTTAGCTTCCATTTCCTTTGTCTGCTCTCTTTTTCATTTTTTTTCATTTTCTGTCTCCCCATTTATTCTTAAGTACTCAATTTGGGTTTCCATCTAGTGTACTGACATTACTTTTTCAAATGCTCATAATTTTCCAAGTTATTAAACACAATGTATTGTCCATCAGTCTTAATGGGCCTCAGCAGTGTTGGACATCACTGAAGCACTCTCTGCTTCTTGAAATAACTTATTCTCTGCTCCTTCTCTGCTCTTAGGATACAACTATTTTTCGTTTGTTTGTTTCTTTTTTCTTTTCTTTCTTTTTTTTTTTTTACTTCATAGGCTATCTTGGGATCCTGTGCAGAGTTCAACTTTTCTAATCCCTAATGTTGTAGTTCTCCAAAATTATCCTTAACCCTAGTTCTCATAAATACTCTTTTAAGTAATAGTCAGTTTTAGGCCTTTAAAAACATTGTACATGTTAACTTGACACATTAGATCTCTTGCTGTGACCTCTCCTCTGAGATCTAGACTCATCTAACTGCCTGCCTGAAATTGCCTCTTAGGTAATGTATGACTTGGAGAAACACTAGCTTCTTCATGATAAACTAACCTTCTGTTACAATTTAGATCTAAAAATGTCCCCCCAAAGGGTTTGTGTTGCTTTAAGCTATGAAGTTTGTGGTAAGTTTTTATGCAGAACGCAAAATAAATGTAAATGCATACTGTATAATTACGTTTATATAGAATTCAAACAATGGCAAAACTGAACTCTGTTGTTAGCTGTGAAATAGTGATTGTTACCTGTGGAATACAGGGGATGGTAATGACATAGGAGAAATATAACTCCTAACCTGCCAGATGTCAGATGTGCTGAGTTTGTGTCCCATGAAATCAAAGAATGAATTGTAAAGAACAAAGGAGGTTGAGAATAGGAAAGGTTTACTGGGAAATAGGAATAACTCCTGAGAGACAGGAGGGGTCCTGAAAGTGAGTCGGTGCTAAGGTCATTTCTCTGAAAATGTTTTATAGGGTAAAATCATGAGGTGGGTAAAATGCGGGTCAAACTATAATCAACCAATAAGATTCCAAGGATAGCCACTTAGCTAATATTGGTCCAGTAGGGAAGTGGGGCATATAGCAAGGGCATATGGCTGACATAATTAACTTTGGTTTATGTATGACTTCTAAAACAGGAACATTTGGGGGAAGGGATGGGCCTAGGTGTTCTGGATACCCACCTGGTTGTCTGGTGCATATCTGGATATCTGAGCTGAATGGACCGGGTGGTACAAATTACAGTATAATCTCAAATTTCCACTCATCCGTTAGGGAAGTATGCAAGTCTGGCCATTGTGACTTTAATCTCGAGGCCTTGCCTTCTTCAGATGTGTCTCCAGTCACAATTCTGACATCTCCGCCTTTCACTAACTTCCTTGAGAGCCCAGTCCCCTTCCCAGGTGTATTTTAATTTCTATCTAATTTAGCTGCCTGCATTAGTAATACTTGGGTGGAAGGAACGGGGACTTCTGAAATATGATATGCTCCATTTCTTGACCTTGGGTAGGCAAGAATACTCAATTTATGAAAATTTATTAAAATAGACGCTTATGATTTATGTCTTTTTTGCATATGTAACAATTATTTTTTTAAAAAATACATAATTTTCCTTTTCTATGAGTTTACATTTCAAATTTGATTGTCAAAACATACCTGATTGAACAATTATGTTGTCCCTTATTGAGGCAAGAGATTGGGGCATGGCAAAATGGCTGGGCAAGTGAGTGTGATATATAATTAATGGAGGTATAGGAAATGTGCAGAAAAACAGTTTCACATGGAACCAATCAGAGAATGCTATCTGCAGTTCTTGTGAAAACTCGAGCAGGTTTTTGATAGAATGGCACAGGTCTGATATCAGCCAGAGGAGTGGGAGCTACAAAAAATGACCGTCATTTTAGTTTCTTTTCTCTCATTGCTGAGACAAAATACTCAACACCCAAAATTAAAGGAAGAGATGTTTATTCAGCACATAGTTTGTGGAGGTTTTGGTCCATAATCAGCTGGCGCAAAGGGAGAGTGGCATGGCAGACAGCTAGAAGGCAGCAAGATAAGCAAGGGACCTAAGCAGCTTCTTTCTGTGCCTTATATTTTATCCAGCCTGCCAGGATTAGGGCGGTGCCAAACCAATCAGTGTATTGATTTAGTAATCACACACCTTTAATCCCAGTATCACACACTCTAGATTCAGCCACGTTTGAAGAAGCCCCATCTATGACCTCATGAGGCTTTGGGGGGACATCTAGGCACAAACCATAACAACCACCATTAAGCTCTTGTCCACTGTGCTCTCTCTTTCAAGTAGTCCACTTGCACCCTGTAGAGTGTACTTATTTTTCCTAGTTTTGGTTAGCCTGTACTCACTTTGCAGACCATGTTTCTTTTCCTACCTTTAATAAATGTAAAACCTCTCTACCTTTTGCACTTGTCTTGACCAATTTTTTGTTCAGGACAAAAAGAACCTGGAAAGAATCTCTAGAAGGAGTCCCCAGAAACTCAGAAACTAGTAACATTATGAGTCCATCTAGTGGGTCCTTAAGGCTTTATATGAATTTATACATTTTTTCTTTTAATTTTGGTTTTAGCACTATTTTAAATATAAAAATTCGTTTACAGTATTTCATAAAGTTGAATGTAAAAGTATTTGCCCTTTGGAGTATGATCGTATCTGGTTTAAGAGACCTTTTCTACCCTTTAGTGATTTTAGAGTTAAATCAGTACAGAATTAACTGCTTCCAAGAACAAGCAAAATGCTTCTTACATATGTGAACTAATTTAATACATTTAATTTTTAAGATAAGAACAAGTTTTTAATGTGTATAAAAAGCTGTTTTGCCTCCCACACAAAAATCCATAATTAAAGAACATTTCTAAATTATATTGAACCTACTTTTTCTATTCTTTTTTACTGAGCTCTATCCTCACTTCACCTCCTTTTTTATATTTTTATTTTGAGACAGGGTCTTAGTAAGTTGCCCATACTGGAATCAAACTTACAATCCTCCTGCCTCAGCCTCTAGGATCACAGGCATGTGCCACCACTTCCAGCTTTACATTCATTTATGAAAAGTGACACCACTTCTTAGATATAAAGTCTCTATTATATGACTAATCTTGCTCATAAGAAGAATGGAATATTTTCTTATTAGAGTTTCTTTTCCTAGCACAGAGAGAATTCATCTGCAACGCTCTAACAAACCTCAAATATAAATTCATTGTTGCTTAAGTCAACAATTCTTCTTGTAGCTCCAATTCATACTGTCCTTAATTTTTTTCATAAAAGCCAATTTATCTTTTAAAAAAAACTATTGTGACAGTTACACTTAATCATCAACTTGATTGGCTTGGGAGCCTTGTAGGATTAGTAGAACACACTTCTGGATGTATGGGTGTCAGTGGCAGACAGGGATGCTGTTTGGAACCACTGGGTGGCCAGAGGTGAATCACAAGGGAGACTCTTAAGATTTTATTTTATTTTATTTTATTTTTTTTTAAAGATTTTAAAGCCAAATTATGCCATCATCTGCAGACAACTACTCTCCCTTTGAGAAACAGACCCTGACTTGCTTGTGGGCCTAGCGGAAACCAAATGTTTGAACATGGGATGCTAAGTACAGTGTGACCCGAGGTGTCCATCATGAACGGGATATTTTCTGACCCACTAAGTCATAAAATAGTATGTGTACAGCAACAGTCCATCATCAAATAGAAGTGGTATATATGTGGTCAGGCCTGAGCAGGTGCTGAAGGCACAATTAAGGTACACTAAGAAGTGGCCCAAATGCCTGTGGTTCCTACTTCTGCTATATTGCTTTGTATTCTCCAGAGCGCACCTATGGCTTCATGATGTTTTGATCAGTTAATAGAGGAAGATGGACACCTGTAACACTACTGTGCTTTTCTGGGACATCCCTGAAGGACACTAATGAAGAAAAATCTTCACAGTGGGCAGAACTTCAGAAAACGCACCTTATTAAGCATCTTGCTTGGAAGGAAAAATTGCTAGATGTGTGATTGTGCAACAATTCATGTGCTATAGCCAGCAATCTAACTGGCTGGTCAGAGACTTAGAAGGAACATGATTAAAAAATTGGTGAGAAAGATGATCAGGGAAGAGATACGTGGACAGGCCTCTTCATATGGGTGAAGCATGTGAAGATATTTGTGTCCCACATAAGTGCTTTCCAAGGTGGCCTCAGCAGAAGAAAAGCCTTTAAATCAAATGAATGGGATGACTCATGCCCCATTCTATGGGTATCAGTCAACCTCTTTCCTCGGCCACCCCATCATTGCCTAATGGGCTATACTGGCAGGAATGGAGGTGGTGCGTTGGCTCAACAGAATGGACTTCCACTAACCCAGGCTTCCACTAACCCTGGCTGTAGCCTCTACTGAGTACCCAGCTGGTCAGCAATAGAGACTAACAGTGAGTCCTTGATATAGCAGCGTTCCCTGGTGTGATCAGCCTGTGGCCTGCTGGCAAGTTGATTATATTGGATCACTCTTTTCATGGAAGATGCAGCACTTTGCTCTTACTAGAAAAGACACTTATTCAGGGAATAGACTTCCTTTCCCCACACATAATTCTTCTGCCAGAAAAACCATTCATGACTTAAAAATGCCTCGTCTACTGTCATGGAATTCTACACAACTTTATTTCTGACCACAGATACACTTCATGGCCAAAGAAGTATGGTGGTGAACTTATGTTCATGAAATTCACTGGTCTTACCATGTTCCCCCACCACCCAGAAGCAGCTAGACTGATATATGATGGAATGGCAGGTACAGTGCCAGTTTTGTAGCAGTACCTTGCAGGGCTCAGGCAAGGTTTTTCAGAATGCTGTATGTGCTCTGAATCAGTGTCCAATATGTGATACTTTTTTTCTCATAGCCAGGATTCATGGTTCTAGGAATCAAGGAGGGGATGTGATGGTTAAATTTAATTATAAGCTTGGGAGCCACCTAAAGGATTAGGAAAGAACACCTACGGTGTGTCTGGGTAAAAGCATAACCCTAGATACTATATCTGGTCCCTGGCTTCTTCCTCTCTGGCACTGTTCTCCCATTCTGCTTCTTAGACACCATGAACTAAGCCTTTTTGCTCAACTATGACCTTGTTCCATGATGTTTCTGCATTGGAGTAAGCCAACCATGGACTAAAACCTCTGAATCTGTAAGCCAGATTTTTCTTCCTTTAAATCGTGGGTACCAGGTATTTTGTTCCAGCTGACCAATACAATCACTAAGTAATATCTTCTTGAAATTTTCCTGTAGCATCTCATGTAGGTACACAGTATATTTAGGAGAAAACATATATATGGTTCCTGAGTGGACTCTGATATTAAACTCTATTATAATTTATTCCTTTTTTATAAAGAATATGAAAGTTATGCTGTTCTCTTAATCATGTATAAAAGGAATTCAAATGTTTAATAATTCATATGCATGAACACTGCCAATTTTCACTAGTTAATTGGTAATGTCATTTAAAATTAACAATAGATTGTAATATAATAATCATAAGGTATATTACCAAAGATGTTTATAATATGAAAATATGAATTCCTAAGGTAGCACAAAAAAAATCTATCAACAGGAAAAGAAGAAATTTTTCACTTTTTATTTTATTTTCTACATATGCATCTTAAAAATTTTTATTTTCCCGTAACAGACCATTTTATAATATGTGAGTCTTTTTTTTGTGGCCAACAAGTAGTTTTTCTTAATAATTTTTATTTTCTTTTTATGGTCCTAGTTTTTTGTTTTTTTTTTTTAATTTTCTTCTTTTTTCTTTTTTTGCACTGGGGATCGAACTCAGGGCCATGTGTTTGCAAAACAAGCACTCTACCCACTGAGCTAAATCCCCTAGTTTAAATACACCTTTTATGGTCCTAGTTTAGATTCACCTTCCTGTTTGTTATTCCAAAGAATTTGAATTATATTTAGCATTACTTGGATAAATAAAACATTTCTTTGTTTCAAAATTCAAAGTTTATAAAAATAAATACAGACAAAAATCACTAGCCTGCTTCTGTGTCTAAGACCTCAATTCCTTTCTTCACAGACAATGAGGTATGTTTTTTCTGTACATTTAAAAAATATTTTATGCATACACAAGCAAATATTTAAAATTTTCGTATACACAGTTATTGTTTTATTCACAGATGCACACATATACACACACACACCCACTTTCTGTTACTAAGAAATGATTAGGCTCTAACACATAGAAGCATTAAGCTCCTTGTTTTAGTCAGTCTTCCCATTGCTGGGACAAACTGCCTACCACCTACAACTTGAAGGGGATAAGCTTTAATTTTGCTCATGGTTTCAGAGAGTTTGGTACATGATTGGATAGCTGAGAGGCAGAAACATCATGGTGAAAGCATGTGGTAGAACAAATCTGCTTAGTTCATGGCAGCCAGGAAGCAGAGCAGGGAGCAGATCCCAGGAAGAAGGGGGCAAGGGACCGGATATGGACCCACGGCAAAGTCATGCCTCCATGACTCACCCAGAACATCTAAAAGTGTGTTTTACTAGTTCTGTAAATGGCTCCCAAGCCAATCAATTTGACATTTAAACTTAACTGCCACATTCCACCCCTTGTCAATTTGACACCCAAACATATTTCCTTAAACTATATTTAATTTCCAAATACAATAAAATGATAATTCTGACTAACATGACAAAACAATCTTGAATACAACCAAAAATACAATAATTCCTTCTTATCTAAGCAATTTCAACTTGTCTCAAAAATCTAGACAAAGTCTTTTGTAAGTATCAGGGCAAATTCATCGCTGTGAAACTCTGTAAAAATCAATCAAGTTACGTAACCCCAAGGTACAATGGCACAGGAAAACATTCCCATTCTAAAAGGGAGGAATAGGGGGCATAGAATTGGACCAAATAGTAAGCCAATATTAAGCAGCAGAGCAAATATTAAGTCCTGTATCTCCACATCCAGCATCTGCAGCATATGGTGATGAGATGTATGTTCCAAAGGGGATTTGTGGCCATACTCCTATACCCTTATTGGTTGCAGTTTATGGCCACTCTCTTGTTCTGGCTTCACTCATGGCTTGCTGCTTTTCCTCTGCTTTCCTCTCCTGGTATCTTCAAGTCCCTGGCATCTCCACCACACTATCAGCTTCATTCTCACAGCTTCACGAACAGCTTTCTCAGGGCAAACTTACCTGGCCTTCCAAGCCTTCCTTTGAAACATGAGTAGAAGCCTTCCTGACCCCACAACTCTTGCATTCTGCATGCTGGTAAAGCCAGCATTACGTGGATAATGTCAAAATCTGCTGTCAGTGTGAGCAGTAGGTAGGCCCTCTTGGAAGATAGCTGCAGCAGTGCCTTAGTGCCTGGATGTCTGATCATGTTGAAAGGAATCCTAGGGAATGAATTCCCTAAGAAACCCTTTTTGAGCAAGGATCCCATGGACTCTTCTGAGACAAAAGGTTGACTCATTGAGGCTGCCATGGGTGGGATCTTGATGATTTTTCAGACACCCTCAAGGCATTTTCTTGTCCTTATTCAGAATACTAGATTTCTATTTAATGTTGCTAATCTCTTCAGTAACCACTCCTACCTTGGCTCCAAATATACACGTGGTTCTTTTTGGCCCAAAATTAATTTTTAAAAAATTTTCTGCACTTCTCAGATCTCACTGAGCAGTATAAATGCCACCATCTGAATGTTTGACTGCTATGAAATTTCATCTGCCAGATCAATTAGTTCACTGCCCTTAATCTCATTCTCCTACAAAATCTTAGAACATGGGCAAAATGTAAATAAGGTTGCCAGAATATAACACACATGAACTGTAGTCCAATTGCCAATGAAGTCCTTGTTCCCAACTGGGACCTCCTGACATGACCTTTATCTTCTGCATTTCTATCAGCATTCTTTTCTTCTGAGCTTTGACCAGAATCACCCACCAAGCCCTGCTTACAACAGTTTAGGGTTTCTCTAGCCCATATCTTCAAACTTTTCCAAACTCCTACTGTGAAACAGTTTCAAATGCTTCTGAATTACACGGTAAGGTGAATTACAGCAATGATTCCACTCTAGGTACCATTTTGTAAATTAGTCAGCTTTCCTATCATTGGGACAAACTACTTGACACCCATAAGTTAAAGAGGGAGAGCTTTAATGTAACTCATGGTTTCAGGTGGTTTAGTCCATCATCAGCTGGTTCCAAAGGTAGAAACATTATGGTGAGAAGGCATGGCAGAGTACAGCTGCTTAGCTCATGGTGGCCAAGAAACAGAATAGGGGAGCAGTGACAGAAAGGAAAGGGCAAGAGACCAGATAGGAACTCCAAAATCATGCCTCCACGACCCACCCAGACACACCCAGAAGTGTGCTTTGCTAATTCCCTAGGTGGCTCCCAAGCCAATCGTGTTGATAATTAAACTTAGTCTTCCCCCTCCTGAAGGGGAGAGTGGGTATCTGATTCATCTTTATGATCTCTCCAACAAATTATATGTACTGTTTTGTTGTTGTTGTTTTTATTTTGAGATAACAGCATTTCTAGTAGTGAATTCCATATCAGTACATAAAGTACTTTCTTTTCCTCTGCCATAGTGAGAACATTGGGGTGTGTGTGTATGTATATGTGTGTGTGTACGTGTGTGTGTGCATCTGTATCATAATTTTTAGGTGAATTTTAATAGCTTTCCATTATAATGTAAATATATCAAAATATTTTATCATTTTTTCTTCATCCACTGACAGCTAATTTTACTTGAACGCTTAGTATTATTTCACCACCATGTGAAGTGTTTTATGTCTCTTGTCTCATTCAATTTCTAAATTGATGAAGGTAGTTTTTTTATTTTGTTATTATTATTCTATTATTCCTACTTTATAGATGAAGAAAATGAAAGGTTGATTAATTTGTGTAAAATGAGAAAATGAATAAATGGAAGATTCAGAATCTGATTGCTTTTCTGTATATCTCTAAATGTCTCATAACACAAAATAATTACATAAGTATTTCTTGACAACCAATGTATTTGTAATGAGGAGAAGGCACAGATGAGTCAGATATGAACCTTAAAGAACTTATTGCCTGTAGGTTAAATATAGCCTGATTATTTTTGAGTAACAGTAAACAAATTAATTATTGCAGATTTTAGTAAAGTGACAGCCAGGTTAGTGAAAAACATATTCTGTGTAAAAGAAATTACAGTTTAAATTGTACTCTCAGTTTTAAGACTCATTTAACTTAAAACTCTCTGATTTATTAAAAAGTAGGACTGCATTTAATAAAGTTACAACTGTGGTTCTAAGTGAAAAACTACAGTAGGGAGTAAGTTTAGGGGTTAAATTTCAAAGATGAAGTGGAGCACATTTTTAATTATTAATTGCAGCTAGGAATAAATCCTTATATAGATAAGAATTAAAACAAATATTAAGGAACTGCATGGGTTAGAAGAAATTCTGAAAATGATTGTGTTTTTCAAGAGCAGGGGTTAAATGTTAAATATGATGATAGGATTTTGAAAATTTCTATTTTATTTGTTTTTACTGCCAGTTTCCTTCAGGGGCAAAGATTAGCAGTATCAAAAATAACTCACATTTCTTCTCAATACTTGAATTTGTGTAGAAGCAGAAAATGTTATGAAGAAAACTACTTTCAAGTTTCCAGCCTAGTTTGGAATGTTAAAAAAGTAAAACATACAAACAAACAAAAACAAAAAGCACAAGGCTTTAATAGGAAAAGAAAACACAGTTTGTAGCAACGAATTTATATCTGAAATGCAACCTTGGGGATTAAATTATTCTGTTCTCTCTAGTTCTGCAGCTGCCCTTGTATTTACTCGAGACTACTAAATTTGCCTGTAATATTCTTCATCTAATGACTTCTGTAAATTGCCTACATAAAATTAAAAACTTAGGTACAATTAGCTCACAAGAATATTTTTCATTTTTAAACTTTTTGGCAGGGGGTGCTAGGGCTCAAACTTAGGGCCTTGCGCTTGCTAGCCAAGCACTCTACCACTTAAACTAAATTCCCAACCCAAAATATAACTATTTTATGACTTTGAACTGACAACTGAGTCAGCAGATATGACTGTTAAAAAGCAGTTAATTTGATCCTAATCTTGAACTTTAAAACAATCCAGGAATCTCCATTTTGGAAATTCTCATGTCCTTGAGTTTTAGAGCCACTGCTTGAAAGGAAGGAAGCTGTAAGGATTATACCTTATGACCTCTCTCTTCCCTCATGAGCTTAGAGACAAGCCAACATGGTAGACAGTACACCATGTCAAGCCATAGAAAAGTGTATTCTATACCTGACTTTGCTCTTCCTAGTGGATAGACTCACAGGGTTACTGAACTTGTTTGAACACCAGCTTCCTCTGAACTACCAGGCTGTTGTAGGGTTAAGGTAAAAGGTGTGTATTTTTTATCTCCTGTCATAAAAAGGTATGATATTAATAATATTTGGGGGGTGGGTGTTGGGAGTCAAGTTCAGGGCCTTGCATTTGCTAGGAAGTGCTCTATCACTTGAGCTAAATCCCCCACCCTGATGTTAATAATATTAACCCCAGACAAGAGTCACTTTTTATTTAAAAGCTCCATTTTAAAAGATGAGTAAATTATCAAGCCAAGAAAAATAATATTTATTAAAAATTTATGAATTTATGATTGTATTAAATACCAATTTTACCAATGTTTAAATGACTGTAATGTTTTATTTAAGAGTTACTGTGTTTGATTTTTGACAAAGGATCCAAATACATATGTTGAAGGAAAGATAGTCTATTTTACAAATGGTATTTGGAAAAACTGGTTGTCAGTTTATAGAAGAATGAAATTAGACCCATATCTCTCACCATATACTAAATTAAAATAAAAATGGATCAAAGATCTAAACATTAAGACAGAAACATTAAACCTTCTGGAAGACAAAATAGGTGAAACACTTGAAGAGTAGGAAAGGACTTCCTAAACAGAACCTCAATTGCACAGGAAATAATAACAAGAATCAACAAATGGGATTACATTAGACTAAAGAGTTTCTGTACAGCAAAAGAGTCAATTAGGAGTGTGAAGAGAAAATCCACAGAATGGAAAAAAAATCTTTGCTAGCTACTCCTCAGACAGAAGACTAATATTTAGAATATACAAAGAACTCAAAAAAATTAAACTACCTAAGATCAATGACCCACTCAAGAAATGGGCCAGAGAAATGAACAGATACTTCACAGTGGAAGAAATACAAATGGCTAACGAACATAAGAAAAAATGTTCAACATCTATGGCTATTAGAGAAATGCAAATTAAAACAACTCTAAGATTCCACCTTACCCCAGAAAGAATGGCAATCATTAGGAAGTCAAACAATAACAAATGCTGCTGGGGTGGTGAAATGGGAACCCTCCTACATTGTTGATGGGAATGCAAACTAGTACAACAATTATGGAAATCAGTATGGAGATTTCTCAAGAGTCTGAAAGTAGAAATCCCGTATGACTCAGCCATTCCCCTACTAGGTATCTTTCCTGAAGAGCTTAAGACATCATACTACAGAGATACTTGCACAATAATGTTTATAGCAGCATAATTTGTAATAGCTAAATTCTAGAAGCAACTTGTATACCTATCAGTGGATAGCTGGATAAACAAAATGTGGTATCTATACATAATGGAATACTATTCATCTATAAAGAATGACAAACTAGAGTCATTTGTAGGAAAATGGATGGACCTGGAAAATATTATGTTGAGTGAAATAAACCAGACTCTCAAACTGGAATACCATATAGTATCCCTCATTTAATGAGGTAAAATAAAAACAAAGGAAAAGGGTGAACAATGGATACAAAAAGGTGAAGTGTTAGATATAAGCTAATAGACAAAGGGTTCAAGGAAACAAGAAGAGGTCAAAGGGGGAGGGAAATGGGAATCCAGAGGAATAATGATATCTTAAAAATAAGAACCTAGTAACCCAAATTTAAATCAGTGACACATACACTGGGTACTACAGTAACTTTATGTAGTTATGACTTACTGCATCATTTATGTGGTTGTTTACATTGCTACTGTCAGAAGCAAAAGGCACAATGTATTGTGGTCTGTAAGCTTGTGTAATGGCCTGTAAGTTTGTGTAATTTTTCATAAATTTTAATAAAATCCTAAAAAAAAGTTTGTTGTGTCATTTTCTCAAGTGGAAACAAAAAGCACATTTACTGTCATTAATTAAAAATGATCAAGTGTCCCAGCATGAACCATTGCCTACTTTTTGATACAACTGAGTTTCTACCAAGTCCCTGAAAACCTTTTTTGTTGTTGTTGTTGTTATTGAAGCATGTATGCTTTGGGGATTCTACTATCTTCAGCTTTTTATTTTAGAAAAGAAATGTGACTTAGTCTGAGCTGTGTGACTAATACGATCACAACCCTTGGGAAGTTAGCTTTTTAGAGAAATCACTAAGGAATCAAGAGTGAAACAATTCTTGTAGGACATCCAAATTACTCTGTACACCCTGGCTGCAATATAAGAGTGAACAAGTAATAAAAAAGCAGTTTTCTCTACTTGCTCAAATTGATCAAATCTCTGTTTATTCAGTAGACAGATCTGTGATGTGCATAAGTCTTTTACAATCTGAGGGCTTCAATATTCTCATGAAAAATAGAGAAACAGCCTCATACAATGAAGGCATCATCCAGGACTAAGGTCCTGTATTATCTCTGATGTCAACATGACCTGAAAATAGGAACACTTCAGAGAACAATGGAGGTTGGAGAGAGAAAATAAGAGGAAATATCTAAAACTATGAAGAAGTGAAAGAAAATTACGAGAAAGAGAGAGGAAGAGGCAAAGGGAGAAAGGAAGGGGGAAGGAAGGGAAGAGGGCAAGAGAGAGGGAGGAAGAGGGAGGAGAGAGAGAGAGAGAGAGCGCACAAAATGCAGAAGGGTTATAACCTACTGGTGAAGCATGAGGTCATCAAAGGCAGGTTCCTACTGTTGGAATTCAATCTTTGCATTTGTAAAAGTGTGACTTTGCGTGAGACCTCATCACTCTGTGCTTTAGTTTCATTATCTGTAAAATGCAAATAGCACTACAACAGTGCCTGCCTCATAGAAAAACTCAAATGTTAATTATCATTAATATTATTAAATGGATCATAAAATTGACCAAAATGACCCACATATATTATCTGACATAATCTGCGCTTGACAAATGATTATCAAATTTAATTAATGAATGAATGAGTGAATATCTTTAATATTTGTTGATTCTGAGATTTGATAGAGTGACAGATGGCTTTTGCCGTTACTTTTTGTTGTTTTAAATTTGGAATCACAGGCTCTTTTAAGCTTTGTTCTAAAAGTTAGTATGCTACAAAATTTGAAGATAAATTTACATGTGAATTTTTAATAAATCTAAAATGAGAAGAAGGATAAAATGTTTTCTTTATTGATCTACTTTATTCTTACTCAGAATTAAACTATATATATTTCAATATAATTATTCTGCATCTTTATTTTAGGATTGTATACATAAAAATTAAGAGATAACAATTATTTTTAAATTAGGGTAGTTATACTTATTCTGTTTTGTTTATCTTTTTAAAAATAAAGTCGTAATTCAAAGGCCTCTGGGTGAATCTGTGACATTTAGAAAGTAGCTAATTAAATTAAGCAATGTGGGATATATAGAGTGAGACACATTACAATTGTGATTGAGAGGTTGCTTTCAAAAAATAAATGAGACTATGCTGTGAGTTTTGTACTTCAGTCTACATAATTTTGTAGTTGAAATACATTAATGTTGAAATATTTCGTCCACCTGACTTATCTGGGGAATTTTTAATGGAACCTCAAGGAAAGGAAGAATATAACCACAGTGCTGCCTGGCGCTTGGTTGTATTTATCTATAGAGTAACTCGACAGGTAGTATGGGAAAATCAAACTACTGCCATCTGATTCACATTTCTGTTATTCTGGCCATAATTGTATGAACATTCAGGTAACCTGGCTATTACATATCATGGTATTATTTAGTAACCACGGACTGAATTCAACAGTATTAAGCATGACACTGATAGAAAATATGATGGATTTGGCATTTAAAAGAATATCAAAGGAACATTGGCACAACACCTACTACTCCTTTCCAAGGACAGAATAAAAAGATATTTGGAGAACCCACACCACCCACAGTTCCCAGGTGGCTAAAAAATAAGCGAATCATTATCGGCTAGCCTAGCAGAGCTTCATTATATTTGAAACAAACTGTCCATGCCCTATCTTTCCAGTTTAGAAACATCTAGGAGTTCATTCTTTGACATTTACATATTCAGAGAAAGAAAGTAAACTAATCTGAGATGTAGATAAAACAATTTCTATTGATTTTGCTGTGGTTGCTGCTACTTTCAGTTTTTTCTTTTTTCTTGGCAGAGAAAAGTAAAATTAAAACTTTATTTTCTTTTTTTTTTAATGTGGTGCTGGGGATTGGACCTAGAACCTTTGAACAGAGCCTCATTCCTAGCCATTTCTTAAATTTTAATTTTGAGAGAGGGTGTCAGTAAGCTTCCAAGTTGCTAAATTGCCAGGCTGGCCTCAAACCTTCCTGTCTCAACTTTGCAGAGTGCTGGAATTATAGACCACCCCTGGCGAAAGCAAATGTTTTTATTTTGAATTTAGAGTGGCTGTGTCTTTATTTTATATAAGAATTAATATAATTTGAATTACACATGTAAATTGAGTATTAGAATCATGGCTCCAATAATTAATTTGCTTTTTGCTAATGTAGATATATTCCAGTCTGTTTGGTATCAGTTGACAATTTTAGCAAGTATAACTGATTTTGATACAACAGAATTAAGAGAATGAATGAATTTTCAAATTACATAGGCATAGTTATATTGACCAACAGCCAATGGAATAATCTGTTTCGATAAATGTATGCCAGTTTAAAAGTTAAAAATATAGAGTATTTAGAAAAAACATACATACATATTGCTGTGTTGGATACAGTTTGAGTATCTCCCTCAAGGGCTCATGTGTTGAGAGCTTAGTCCTCAGTGAGGCAGTGTTAGGAAGCAGTGGGACCTCTTAAGAGGTGTGCTCTATTGGAACGTTTGTGGGTCACTGGGGTTCACCCTCAGAAGGTGTTAATGTATCTGTCATGGGAACTTGAGTTAATTCTCTGGAAAAGGTTTTCATTAAAAAAAAAAAGTCTGACCCCTGTGTCACTCTCTTTGGCATCCTACTTGAGGAAGTGTTCTTTCCCTCTCACATGCACCTTTTTACCATCTTCCACGAAACGTTTACCAGGGATAAGCTGATGCTTGTGCCATGCCCTTGGATCTCCACAACTGTGAGCTAAATAAACTCTTTATTTATAAAGTCACTCAGCCTCATTTATTTCAGTATAGTAGTAAAAACGAACTAATACAAATATAAAACTTTGCCTTCTTTAGATGTATTCAGTATTCTACAATTCAATGTTTAAAAATAACAGTTTTATTGAAAAATAATTAATATATCATAAAATTCATTCATTCAGCACTTTATGTAATATTTAATAGTTACAAAGTCATTGTCACTAGTCTATAATTCCAGAATAATTTCATTACCCTACAAAAAATCCTTACATATTAGTAATAACTCTTCATTTTCCCTCCTCCAATCCCAGGAACCACTAATCGACTTCTTTCTCCCTGTTTATCTATTGTTCTATTTCGTATAAAGGGAAGCATAAAGTATGTAGCCTTTTTGAGTGACTTCTTACTCTGCACAGTTTCAAAGTTCATCCACATTCTAGCATGTATTAATAAGTTATTCCTTATCATCAAATAATTCCTTTTATTGACAAATAATAATCTAGTGTATACTCATACAATATTTTGTCTATCCACTCATTAGCTGATGAACATTGGAGCTGTTTCTTTTGACTCTATGAATATTGTTGCTGTGAACTTTGTGTATTAGTTACTTTTCCAGAGACAACGGTTGTAGAAGAGCAGATTTAATACAGGACATTTATAAGTTACAGTATTCACCCATAAGCCAAATGCAGGAAGAGTGCCGAATTTGCATCGAGGTTGTAGTACATACAAGGCACAGTTCTGTTATTTATGTATCTATTGGTACAGAGATCCCCAACTCCTGGGCCAATGGATCAATACTCATCTATGACCTGTTAGGAACTGGGCCATATAGCAGGAGAGGAGCAGCAGGCAAATAAGGGAAGTTTCATCTGTATTTACTACCACTTCCCACTGCTCAAATTACTGCCTGAGTTCCACCTCCTGTCAGATCAGTGGAGACACAAACCCTTAAAGGAGCACAAACCCTACCATGAACTGTGCATGAGAGGGATCTAGGATGCACACTCTTTATGAGAATCTGATGCCTGATGGCCTGAGATGGAGCAGAGACAGTGATGCTAGCACTAGGAAGTGGCTGCAAATACAGATTAGCATGAGCACAGAGGTTGGACTGCATAGAATCCATAATAAATCAGTGTTTGCAGACTCATATCAAAACCCTATGAGTGAGTGGCAAGTGATAATTAAGCTGCATCTAATGACAGGCTTTATAGCAGCATTTCCAACTTCCTGTCTTTGTGAAACAGATAGTAACCAGAACAAGATGGCAGAGTAGACTGTATCTAAACAACATACTTTGGGTGTCACTGTCTCCCATCAGCCCCAGATGCAACTGTCTAGTTGAAAGAAAACAAGCTCTGGGCTCCCACAGATTCTGCATTGTGATGAGTTGTATAACTATTTCATTACATATTACAATGTAATAATAATAGAAATAAAGTGCACAATAAATGTATCCAGCTTAAATTGTCCCAATACCATCCTCCTCCCCCATCTGTGGAAAAACTGTCTTCTATGAAACCAGCTTTGTTGCTGGACCCAAAAAGGTTGGGGACTGCTGTATTAGTGGATTAGCTGATTTAATCTCTAAACTTTATGAGGTAGATATTACTACTATATTAGTCTCTTCGTTTCATGTACTGAATAAAAGGCACAAAAAAAACCCATGTCCGTAAATAAAGTACAGGATCATAGTAGAGAAGGAGTAGATTTGCAGCTACAGAGACTTTTAGAAATAAATCCTGGAAAAGCTGTATTTGAACAGATTTTCATGACTAAGTAACATTCTAAATTAGATTTGAGGAAAGAGGCATATATGATGAGAATAATGTACAAAAGGCAAGAAACATAATAAAAGGTACATAAATAAGATAAGTGATATATCTTGCTAGGCAGACTCTTACCTGGTCTCCTGTTAACACTTGCCTCTTGTGGTAGGATCCGCTATGTCCAAAGATAGCAACAGTGATAGAATGTGGCTTTTGTGCTTATGTTACTGGAGATGATAACTTCTGTCTTGCTGGCAGACCCCCTCTAGTGATTCTTTCTTGTTGTCTTTAATGAAGTTACCCTGTCATCTGGGGAAGTCCATGTGAGGAAGAATTGAGACAACCTTTGCTAACAGCCCTCAAGGAACCGACTTAGTTTAGTAACCTGTAAGGAAATGAGTCCTGCTAAAAACCATGTGACCTTTCACATGGACCTTTCCCAGCTCAGCCCCATATGTGCGACTCCAGGCCTGAGTGGCATCTTGGTTGCAGCCTTGTAAAATACCTTGAAGCAGAGAATGAAAGAACTTTTGAATTAATAAATATATGATGTTTCAAGCTGCTAACTTTGTGATAATTTGTTATACAGAGGCAGATAACTAATGCACTTGTTCGAAGTCATCAGTTTGGTACTGATTTAGGAGGCTTATGTCAACAGCTGCAATTTTAGAATGTTTTTACTTTAAAATATTTTTATTTTATTTATTTTAGTGGTCATCCCCTAATAACAATTTTAAATGTAGAAGTTACTGTCCTAGAAGCCAAAATGAGTAGGTTATCAAATATCACAGGTATTTCATAGAGTTAGATATTTCTATCTGAACTTACTGGGTTTTAAAAGTTTAGTTTATTAGTATATATGTGCAGTACATAATGTTTGTATTCCTTGTGGGAAGTTGGTACATACATATATAACACATCTTAATTTCTTTTTCATACATTTTCCCTTCCTTCCATCAATGATCTCCTTCCCTTTTTATACATGTTTGCAGAACATGTTTACGTTCCTTCTGTGGCATTGGTACATGTACATAACACATCATGATTCCTTTTTCTTCCATCCCTTATCCCTTCCCTCCCTCTCCCTCCCTTTCTCTCCATCTCTTGATCCTCTTCTCCTTTGATAACGATCTCTCTCCCTACTGCCTATTATCTACCTTTTATGTTGCTCTCTATTTTTACTCTGGGTTTCTTACATAAGAGAAATAATGTGATATTTAGATTGTGTGTCTGATTTATTTCACTTAATATTATGGTCTCAAGGTGCATCCATTTTCCTTCAGATAACTCAAGTTTACCCTTTTTTATGGCAAAGTAGTACTCAATGGTTTATAAATACATTTTCTCTATCTGTCGATGGGACGTATGGGCGTTTCCATGATTTAGTTACTGTGATTAGGAAAGAACTCTCTGAAAATAACCCAGCTGCACAGGAAATAGTTCTGAGAATTGATAAATGGGATCATATTAGGTTAAAAAGCTTCTGTGCAGCAAAAACAAAACAAAACAAAACAAAACAAAAACAACCAACAAAGTGAAAATACAGCCTACAGAATGGGGAAAAATTTTTGCCAGTAATTCCTCAGAGGATTCATATCTAGATATATAAAGGATGCAAAAAATTAGACTCCCCCAATAAAAGGCTCAAACTCCCCCAAAAGGGCAAAGTGAATAGACATTTCACAGAAGTACAAATGACCAATAAATACATGAAGAAATGCTCAACATGGCTTGCTATTAGAGCAATACAAATTAAAACAACCCTGAGATTCTACCTTACCCCAGAGGGAATGGCCGTCATCAAGAAATCAAATAATAACAAATGCTGGAGATGGTGCAAGGAAAAAAGGAACTCTTCTACACTCTTGGTGGGAATGTAAACTAGTACAACCATGATAGACATCATTATGGAGATTCCTCAAAAAACTAAAACTAGAAATTCCATTTGACCCAGGTAGTCCCCTTCTAGGTATCTTCCTGAAAGAGTTGTAGACATAATATTACAGAGGTACATACATGCCCATGTTTATAGCAGCACAATTCATCATAGTTACTGTGTATTTATTTGTATTCATTGATAAATACAATTTTTGAAGAGTATTCTGAGAGGGGGCCAGACTTGGACTTTGGCAAACACAAGTATGATACAAGCCCTAACAGCTGTTTTGTGCTTTGAAGATAAGGGGGTTATTCTGATATTGGACTTACCGTCAGAAGAAGCAGCATGTGGTACAGTCATCCAGACTTTAAAGAAGGCTCCAGAGTCAAAGAAGTCTGTGCCTCAGAGTGTACTTCAGTGTAGGTACCAGTTCTAATTGCATCCGTGTGCTTCGTGCAGAGGGAGCTGTGTGGGAGTTAAAGGAGTGCTTTTCACTGACTCTGCAACCTTCTCTCATGTAAGCAAACTTGCTGTGAGACCCAGCTGAGTGCAGAACAAATGATAGGCTTTTGCTCAGTCAGCATGTGCCATAAATCAGCCTCACCTCCTCAGTGCCACGTCTGATCGTCCTGTCATCACTGCCATCTTTCTAGAGTGGCAGGAACAGAGGCATCACTCTGTCCCGTGGACTTGACTGAGCCAGAGGCAAGGGGTTCTCCCCAGTGAGTTGCGACAAAGACCAGCAAGCAGTGCTCCCAGTTGCATTTGAGTAGAGATGAGGATAAGAAATTTTGCAGCCATCGGATGAGCGGGCTAGGGATTGAAATGTTAATTAAGATGTTTTCTGTGTAGGCTAATGAAGCTGGGACATTTCGGTTACACAAATATTAAAGAAAATACAGGACATATGCTAGGAAGTGCCAAGACACGCTTACTTGCTTCCGAAAGATAGCTCCTCTGTAAAATCATTAATTTCTGAAGAAACTTGTTCTTCAATATTTTATGCTGCTGTAGAGTTATTTGAAAATAGCAAGTAAAACCAGGTAAATTATTTTTGAAAAAAAGTGTGTTCATTAGATCCATCTAAAATCATTATTAATTAAATGCCTCTTTGGAGGAGAGAGAGAGACTACTCAAGATTACTAGAGACTGAAGAGATATGAAAATATCACCATTAGCTTATTTTGAACCCACTAAAAACTGAAGTCTTGATTATATTTGTCAAGTTAATGTCTTAAGGCTTTCATCTGTGAAAGATAGTGAAGCAGTTATGCAAATTAATGCATAAAAATAACAATCCCATATGTGCCTAGAGGGAGAGGTTTCCAGCCAAAATGCTAATGATATAGCATAATGCTTAGCATTTCTACAGATTTTAATTCAAGCAATTCAAAATGCATTATAAATATATTATCTGCTAAATGAGAGTAGGCAATATCATCTTCCTCTACTATAAATTCTAAAAGTGTCTACACTTTAATTGAACAAAAATATATGTATAATAATAATCTTGAGGGGGAAAATATGAGAAATTACCCAAATAATCTTCTTAGAATTTCAAAATATTTTACTGGTTTAGTTGAATCAAATACATAACCAAAATTTTGTGAAAATTTGGACATTATAAACATTTTAAAGATAATTCTATTCACAATCATTTAAATTTTTTTCTATATACACTATAATAAATTTTTGAAAACACTGTGGATTCCAGGTTATATGAACAAAATATGACTGCTACCCTAAAGAATTCGTTAATTGTATTAGCTTTGTGTTACTACAATGAGATACATGAGGCAGTTAAAAAAAAAAACAACATTATTTTGGCTCATGGTTGTAGAGTTTTCAGTCCAAGATCAGGCAGTCCCATCACTTTGGGCCTCTGGGGAAGGCAGCTTGTCATGGCGGGATTGTGTGATGGAGAAACCACTTGGATCAGGAAATGGAAATCAAAGAGAAAGAGAAAGATGTTGTGGTGCCCTCAAGGGCACCCCCCCAGTCACCTAAGGAACTCCTACGAGGCCTCACCTAGAAGTCCCACCATTTCCCTTCAGTGCCACAGTGGGGACCATGATTTTAACACATGGGCTTATCCAAACCGTGGCCCTGACTAGTGGGAGGAAATAAAACGAGTCACCCTAAGATTAACCAGATATTCTGTGCTGAAGAGCTGTAAAGGAGGTTCCATCTGGAAATAGATAAAAGAATATCGGAGATCAGCTCCGAAAAGGACAACTGAGTCGGATTCTCAAGTAATAAAGGATTTCCCAACTCCATGTTGGATAAAGTCAATTTGAAAGTTAGTAGACTAACATTAATGAACTGAAACTGATAAAAGATATCAGGATGTGCCACTCCAAAATATGCTTCTTTGGTATGAGAATGATTTTGAGCTGAAGGATTTGAGTTCTTGAAATCTTCTATCTGCCTACAAGCAGAAGTTTGCAGCAGAATTTAACTGTCATGAATCTGCTTGTGAGGCGCAACTCTAATCTTAGAAATGAGAATTCAGAGGCACAGCTGAGCATTGTCACAAGATTATCCTGACTCCTGAGGGCCAATTTATCTTTCCTGCAGAACATTTGCTTTTTCATAAGTGCCCTTCATCCTCCTCCTTTTTACCACTAAATTAGGTATATAGACCCCGAATGCTAGCTGCTCCTTTGAGTGCTTCCCTGAACATGCACGATGCACATGTTAAAACAAAAATGTCTTCATGTGATCCGTATTTTGCCAATCTGATTTGCAGAGCTCCAGCCAATGAACCTAAGACAGCTTGAGGAAAAAGTCAGGTTTCCACCCCTGCACTGACAAACTGTCAAAATGTAAAATGCAGTAAGTGGAATGGTAGGAATTATTCTGCAAAAGCAGGCTGATGTCAGACAGGGAAGGATTGTTTTCTTCAGGTAATGAGAAACAACTAAAGTGCTTTGAGTATAAGAGTGACAAAATTATGTTCAATTTCTGAACCAGTTATCATAGATCCAGTGTTATATATCTGATATTAGAAAGACAGCAATAGAAGCAGTTTGGAGAAGGGTAAGTGTTCATTTTAATTTTTGACATGGAACCCAAACTATTAACACCAAGTATTAAAAGTTGTTTTTCTACCACAAACTCCTAACTTTTTTGTTTGCTTTAACTCTGAACACTTCAGATGTAACCTATTACTTAACAAATATGGCAAAATCCACACAGGGAGTCCATTGTGTTTTAAGGCACTGTTGGGATGTCTCATCTAGTAGGAGGCTAGAAATGCGAATATAAATCTTGGAAAAGAATTCTCATTAGAGTTGTAGATTTGTGATTCTTTCTCATGGAATTTAAAAGAACATTTAGCTGCAGATGTGTGGGTAAGCAAGAATAAAAGATGAGGGTAGAAGACAAATTCTTCAATGAAAGTAGCCACACCAGGAGAATAAGGCCTGATTCTAATCACCAGAAAGTGACTTTGGCACAGAAGCCCTGAGCCAGGATTGGAGGACCTTTCATTCTTCCTATAATGTATTACTTGGGAGTGTTGAGACAAATTAGTCCTTATCTGGAGATTTTCTAGGAATGTTACATGCATTTTCCTATTAATTTATCACAAGAAATCCATGGGGCAGATACTTCTATCGTTTCCATTTTATGGATGAGTGTACGAGGGAGAGGAAGTTTGAGGAACTTGCTTATAATCAAAAAGTTAGTTAAATGAATAGTTAAAATTACAGCTCACTCATTCTCATTACAGAGATCTGTCTTTTTACATATAGATCCTCCTTCCCACCAGTGTCTTCATTCTTCCATTTTCCTCCTACTATTGACTATATCTATGCTATGCCAGGAGACAGGAATCCTTTATATAAAGACTCAGAACATAAAACATTAATTATGTAGTATGGACGAAAAAGCAAGTGGGAATCAAATGAAGAATAAGGATATGAAGAAGAAAGAAAGCAGGGAGAATGAAGAAAAACCAGAAATATTAAAACCAGTTAAGAGAGGAAAAAATAACAGGCATGAAGAGAAATTGAAGACTAAAAGTTCTTGAATCCCTACTATGTATCATTTAATATCATGGCAGAATTGGTTGGTTCCACCCCTCCTTTTCATGCTGTTCAAATTGCTCCCCAAAATGGAGCCAAGTACCCCGACTGCCATGGCATAGGTGTGTGATCCAAACTGGGCTGGAAGGACAAAAGATTTATGAGGAGAAAACAGACTTCTCACTTAGTAGCAGTAATGTGGGAAATCATGCCTAGAGTCTTGGTGACCACCTGGTATGATGTTCAAGTCTAAGGATGAAAGCCATTCTGAAGAGAGACATGAAAAACCTCAGTGTCTCATCACATTATGGGGCCAGTAAATTAACCAACCTGATTGTTTCCAAACTCCAGGCTCCTTGCCTAATAAGATACTACATATATTCTTCTTTTAGCTTCTTTCAATTAAATATTCTATTAGTTGCAGTGAGAAAATACTTACAAATAAATGTATTCGTAGAAAATTAGCAAGGTAACTGCCATTATTTGTGATATTCAGTAAGACATACATGTCCAAAGACATACAACTACTAACTGGCTAGCTGTAGCTTTGAGCCCATGACTTAACGACTCAAGATTTATTCAAGAGAAATGGAAAGAGACCTTCTGGGTTTAAGAGGGGTAACTCAAGGTGCTCTGGTAAAATTGCAGGTTTCAGAACCTTAACAGTTGTTGTTAAATATTGCTATACAACATTCTTAGCTTTAATAATTAAATGTCTAGTTCCAGTTAAACATTAATGTAACTAGAACAGTTTAGCAGTAGAAACAATTCACTGAGTTTTCCTGTTAGTTAAATTCAGAGGAGTGTTAGAATCCTCTGACATCGGGTGAAGGAAAAGACCAGGCCTCTACCAGTCAGTTTTCCACCCTGCTATTGAAATAGCCATGACAATGTCCTTCATTCAAATAGCACTTATCATATCTAAAGTGCTTTTACCTAAATTACCTCTCTCAGTAATCACTGAAGAGTGAGAAATAATGACACTAAACTATGTGGACTTGGGGCAAAGCTAGAGTGGAGAGCATTCGCCACAGAATTTCCAGTGTTCTTTCAATGTGACAAGAGTTGCAGCATTATAACACAGACATCCTGTCTATAAAGGAAAATATTTGGAATTGTAATATTCAATATGGAAGACATTGTTAAAGAGGACAATACTAAAAATAAAGAATGGAGAAAAAAAAAAGGAGGGATATGAGAAGAAAAAGTCCAAGACTGTGATAAACTATAAAAGGCAATAGGCAATAAAGAGAAGCAGACACAGGAGAGCTATTGGCACTGAGATGTGGTTGAAGTTGGTAGGGAAAGGCACTCTGGGGAGATGGTTGAGATCAGAAGGCATCTGATGTGAAGCAAGTCTCAATGGCCGTGGAAGCTTATTTTCTTTCCTTTTTTGGTGGCCTAGCAGAGTGTTGGCTCAAACGCAGCCCGCAGTGGGGTCAATCTTGGGATGATGTCAGCGTCCCCAGCAGACAGGATTGGTCCCAGAGCTTTGGTGTGCAGAGCTTAACTCCTGGTATGCACATCACCATGTGCTGTTTGTGGACATCCTTTGATATATTTGTTACTACTTAGGGAGACACTAGGTATTGCATAGACCCTCTTAGGTAACCGGTAAATATGCCACCTCATGTCTGGGATGTACTCTGATGTGTGGAGGGTTTGTCTGTGCTGTGTGCAGCTGTCTGTCCAGCTCCTGGCCTATGCAGGCTTGCTCTCCCTGTGCCCAGCCCACGGTGCACACAAGCCATCTGACCCCATTCTGCTGTGGAAGCTCAGAGAACAACTCCCAGTGCTGCTTTATTTCCCTTATGGCTTTGACATCAGTATATCCACTTTAGGGTATGTATTGAGGACTCTTTCCTTGTTGCTTTACTTTATCTTCTTCCTGGTCTTTTATTCTTCCTGACTGCCCTCAGGATCTTGCGTTATGGTCAACTTTTTTCTATTCTTGTTCCCTGTAGTTGACCCGAGGAAGAATGGATGGCCAATTTCAGGTGCCTAAAGTCTCTCAAAATGAAACATCTTAAAGGAAAAAACTGCCTCTTGTTGCATACCTCTTTTATGATTGTTAACATGATCTTCAAGTTTTTGCTTGTGTATCAAAGACACCTCAGAGGATAGGATATGCAGTAGGGGAGGAGAGACATTACCCACTCAGTACCAGTGAATATTTATTACAATCGAGAATATGTAAATGTTAGGACACCAAATACCATGGAGATCTCACTGGGTGTGATGAGTACTGTGGTACACTGTGTTAGTCAGCTTTCCATCATTGTCACAAATACCTGAGATCATGAATAGTTCTAAAAACAAAAAGTTTATTTTGGACCACAGTTTTGGAGGTTTTAGTTCCTGGCCTCTTGGGCCTGAATGAGGAGGCATCTCATCATGGCAGAAGTGCCTGACAGAGAAAAATTGCTCTTTTTATGACTGGCAAACCAAAAATAAAAATCAAGGGGCTAGGGTTGCACTGCCCTTCAAGGGAATAGCCTCAAAGACCCAAAAACCTGTCCCTAAGACTCACCTCTTAGTATTTTTACCACCTCCCAGTAGCATCAAGGAGGGAACCAAGCCTTTAACACACGGGCTTTGGAGTGACATTCCAAACCCAAACTATAGAATGTGCCCTTCAGATACTCTTTGGGAATGAGAGGGCTGATTCCCCCAGGTCTGAGAATGCTGCCCAATTTTGAGTGTCTATAGGTACCTTAGTACTGCTCTACAGCAAGGGCAGGGAAGGATGTTGCTCATTAAGCCCCTCTTGCTATTCCTCTATCCAACTGTGATGAACAGCACAGTGTTCACAGTCTGAGAAGGGCACAGACACCCCAGGGATGAGTGTCTTTCTCACAATAAACTACTCGTCACTGAGATAGCATAGGAGGAGAAAGCCTCAAATAAATTGCAGAAGAGGATGAATAAATAAAGACGCAATTCCAAGACCCACCATAGCAGCAGGGACTACAGTCAGTCCCTCTAGTGAACTGACTCCATGAAAGAAATCCAACAGAACTTACATTAAAAAGTAGATGAGAGAGGCTCAAGGGATAGCCTGAAGTGAATTCTTCAGTGTGCTGCCCAAATCCCTCTTCAGGGTTAAAGGACTCAGTATTTCTCTGAGTTTTAAGTGCCACTGAAACACAACCCTAAGTCTCAGCCTTCTTGGAGAATTGCTTCCATGCCAAGCCCAGGTCATGCTCCTTTGCAGCACAGCCTGCAGCTCTTGACTGATCTCCCTAAGGTAAAAGATCCTGATCTCTCACTGCAGTGTAGGCACACGTGGAAATCTCACCCCAGCTTCAGAGATGCCCAGAGGACCAAGTGAAATCTTTGTTGAAATACCACTGCAGTTCAGTGTTTCCTTCTGTCCTGGTCTGCTTCCTTCCCTTCTCTTCTGTCAGTGTTTATTCCAAGAGCCTTTTATAATAAACTACTTGCACACTAATTTCAGCCCCAGCATCTGCTTCCAAGAGAGCCCAATCTGCAATATCTGCTCCAAAACCTGAGAAGTCTTTTCTGAGGAAGTGACGGGGGCTGCTAAATTTTTCAGAGTGAATAAGAATAAACCAAAACAGGGGACACACCAGTTAAATTGAAGGCAGTGGTTCTCACTAGGAGTGATCCTCCTGCCCCAGGGGGCATATGGTCATATCTGGAGACATTTTTTGCTGTTACAACATGAGATCGTTAGTGGCATCTCATTGAAATGCTAAGAAACATCTTAGAATGCACAGAGCTGCTATCCACAACCGAAAACTACTCAGTCCAAGAGGTAGTAGTATCAAGGGTGAGAAAGCCTGGCCCAGGGGAGTGGTATGTGGAGAGGCTCTGAAGTGGGAAAGAACCTGGAACATTGGAAGAATCAGAACTGGGGGATAGACGGGAGGAGAAGCATGCAAAGCAAGTTGTGTAAAGGAAGCTGCTTTTTTTGTTTGTTTGTTTTGTTTTTTAATGTAAAGCTGTTTGAAGTTTCTGAGCTAGGCACCCATATGATCGGATTTTTGTTTTTAAGAAATAACCCAGCCTGGACTAGGGAGAGGGAGCAGAGCTGTCTAAAGATCACATGAAACATGCTGATAGCTTGCATTAGCATGATGGCGGGAAGAGGGGAAAAAGCAGATGAATTTAAGAGATGTTTATGAGGAAGAAGTAACAAATCGTGATTACAGGTTGGAGAGGTAGCATGGTGTCAGGTTAACTTTCAAACTCTGAAACCAGAGAACATGAGTGTAAGTCTCAATTTTGCCATTTATTAGTTTTACAACCTTTAATAGCCTATATTTAATGCTTCTGTGTTCTGAATTTTCACCTAGTGTTATGTCTGTGACATGCGTTAATTTTTGTAAAGTGCTAAGAGGTGCTCAGCACATGGGAAAATACTGCATAAATCATCTCCAGTAAATCAAATAAATAAAAAGAAAGGCTCTGGCTTTTCTGATTTATGTAGCTAATGGATAATTATGCAGTTCACTGAGGTGAAGAACCAGGATAAACACCTTTTGGTTTTGTTTTTTCTTAGGGTTTGTAGAAGTGATCAAGTGGTCAAGATCATAGACAGGAGAGGGCTTTGTAACAGAAACATTAAAGAAGTAGAGCTGTTAATGTGGTCAAAATTGCTAAGATGCCAAGTAAGATAACAGAAAAATTAGAGGACTGATTTTACAAATACATCTTGAATATATTCTGAAAAAAAATAAGGTCTATACTAGACACATTGAGTCACTTTACTGTAAATCAAGGTTACCGGTAAATATTGACCCCTTAACCTTGTGCTGGAATGAATAAGATCTTCTAGGCTGGATTCATCATCTTCCCAGGGGGTAATTAAACAGTGAGCTAATACTGAGTCAATTATTTTCACCACTTTGTGACATCAACTGTTACTAATCTTGGTTATCAAATAAACTAAAATTCCACCAACATGTTGAGAATTCTATGAATTCCAAAGACAGTATTGGTTCTTCAGGTTAATTATATGTTCCTACTAAAAGCACAATTGCTTTAATTTCCTCTTTAGCTGTATAACTACTTTATACTCTCCAAAGCCAGAATTTTAAGAGTATATTTAAAATAATTGTGAATATTATTTCAGCTGAGTACTTTGAAACAAATCAAAATTTGCAAAAGCATCCATCCTTGTGGAGACATGAAAGATAAATTTGAGAAGGAACTATCCAAAATTATAATGCTAATGACTACATAAGTTAGCCACATGTTGTCTTTTCCACAGTACAGCCGTGCCAGGACAGTGGCGTAGGTTGCCAAGAGACAGAAGAAGATACCTGGAGATGGGTAGTGTGAGATAAGGCTTCCTAAAGGACTAGCAGGAAAGGATACGGTCCAGTAGTTGTCGGCTGGATAGGAAGTCTCCAGAAGGCACTCAGAATGTCCACTGGTGGCAGGTCTGGTGGAGATGGCTGGACGGGGAAATGCCCAGAGAATACTCAGTGTCCAGTAGCAACAGGCTGGACTGTAACATGTATTGTGTACGGTGCTCTGTTCTATAACTAGTTATTGCAGGGACAGGGTTTTATAGATTAAACTACATGGCAGTGACATCATTTCCTTGCTTTGTTCACCATTTTAAGGAACAGCTGACTTACCACACAGGCAGGGAGGCAGTTTTTTTTGTAGATTAAACTAGTTTGCTCGGTTCCTTGAGTCCTTTAGATATATAGCGGTTACCCTCACAGTTTGATACCTACATGCTTACAAAGTCTCCTGGACTTGGCAAGTATCTTGGGAACAAAAAGGGCTGTTTTTCTCAGGGACAATACAAATATCTTAGCACAGAGGGCTAATAGTCTTTGTGATTTCCAGTGGCTTGCTTGCTGCATGGTTTCCAAGCAAAAGGAAAGATTTATGGGAACCTTGTCTCGGGAACATATTTTTCTCTGTTTAAACAAATACATTGGTTAATTGCATGGACTATTAACATAATTTTTTTTTTAAAGCAAGTCATGGCTGGGGATTTAGCCCAGTGGTTAGAGTGCTTGCCTAGTAAGCAAAAGGCCCCGAGTTTGATCCCCAGCACCAAAAAAAAAAAAAAAAAAAAAAGAAAGCAAGTCATATAGAGCTTGCTTGGGGAGCTGTTTTATGAACTACAATGCTAGAAGACAAAAAAACCTAGTGGTAAATTTGAAGTGTTAATTGGATAGAAAAAATAGAAATTGCTTTACTTTTAAAGGAGCCTAATTCCGGAATTTTGTGAATTTGTACAAGGTGAGAAAAAGAAGATTGCTTCCAATGAATGTTCCCTTGATCATAAAGTAGATCATCCTTTCACAGGCCACTTATATCCTCAAGTTGCATAAATTTTACAGTTTAACCACCATTTTCCAAAATATTATCTTAATTGGCTCTCGAAAGAATTCAGTGTCACCTGTATGACAAGTTATGTCCCTTCTGTAGATGCCGTAACCAAGGATCATGTGAGGGTGTCTTAGTTATGTTCTCATGACGGAAACATAATAAAAGAGACTCACAACTCTAAGAAGCAATGATTTATTTTGGCTCACAGTTCTTCGAGGTTTTGGTCTATAGTCAACTGGCGCCAAGGCAGGGTGGCACGGCAGAGGTGCGTGGCAGAGGAAGCTTGCTCACAGCATGGTAGGCAGGAAGCAGAGAGCGATCAAGGAGGAGGGAGGGAATTGTACTTAGCAGACCCACCTCTTCAGACCAGGCTTCAGCCCCCAACATCACATTTAGCTATAAACTCATCAGTGGACTGATCCACTGATGAATATCACACCCCTGTGATCCAAACACCTCCCCAAGCCCCACCTATGAGCACAGGATGCTTTGGTGGGGGGCATCTAGATATAAACCATAACAGAGGATTATATCATGAATAGTCATTATAATACACATTTAAAGTCATCTCATTTTAAATCCTCTGACTCCAGAACAGAAATATTTACTGAGTTTTAATTCCTATTATGTATATTTTCTTTATTTGAGTCAAAAAGCTTGGATCTTCTAAATAAAACCCAGGAACTCAATTTGGTTACCAGTAACAATTCTACTTATATTTTTGGAAACAACTCAAAACTAAATGCAATGGTCCAGAGCCAGCTAAAATTAAAGTCCTTGTCATTCTATATTCAGTTATCTTTTTTTTTAAATCACAAAGGTATTGTTTCTATTTTAATTCATCTTCCAGAAAGAGGCATCTCCACTCTGCATGGGTCCGTTTAGCCCGTCATGCAGGTTGCAGGGCTTGGTGGCAGATGTTTCTCTCCCAGATGCGTGAATGGAAAAACCTGTGCATCAAGCCTGCTAAAGTTGTAGGTGAGATAGTGATTATACAGGACTGAAGCTACCCTTATTTTTAGGGTTATTTAAAAATCTGTCTATGCTGGGCAGAAGACATAGTGCATTCAACATTCAATATCTAAGCTGAATATGGGTCCTGGGATGAAATATGTACTAAAATATTTGTTGAACAAATGAATAAATGGGTTTAATTGTTCGTAGCAGGCCTCCCACAGTCATAAAAGACTACGCAACCTTTAACATCAAGTTCAGTCAGTCAGTAAACAAATCATTCAGTCAGTCATAAACAGATCAGTAAACAAATCAGTCAGTCAGTAAACAAATATGTACTTAGTATCTTCTGAGACTATTTTGGGTGTTGGGGCGAAATAAATGAAAAAGGCTCATTGAACTTATATTTTAGTGGTTAGAGGCAGAATCTAAAAAACCAAAAATTGAAAATTTGTAAAATGCCTTGTGATGATAAAAGCTAAGAATAAGTCAAAAGCTAAGAATAAGTCAAAAGCTAAGAATAAGGATAAAGAATGTTGAGGTGGTTTATATGTAATATACAGAATAGCCAAGAATGTCTTTAATTTATGAAAAGTATTGCTATATCTGTTTTATGTTTCATTTACTATACTAAAAATCTTGAAATTAACATCTTTTTCTATTCTATTGTGAGGCTTATAATTGCAGTTTTTTTGTTTTGTTTTGTGTTTTGTTTTGTTTTGTTTTGTTTTAACTAGGCACCTTGTGTATACATGTATGTCAGAATTTGCCTCCTAAGACTTTCCATTGAAAGAGCTGTTCCCTAGACCGGGGAAGGCTTTGTGGAACACACATGGTACATATTAGATGGACTCCTGATGTGGTGGCGGTGTCCAGATTAAAGCTTTAGAAGCTTACTGTTCCAAACAGAAAAACCAAACCTTCTGACAATAAATAGAAGTGACATAAAGCTTTGACAGAGAACGTTCTCAGTATAAAATATCAACTCATATCATTTTATTTGACAAAATATTTTCTAATTTTAAAACCTTGGGCTTTAAAACAACTGAAGAAAAAATAAAAATGAGCAGAAGTTTTAATCAGTGGTTACTTAAGAACATAGCAAGATTTGGCTGAATATTTCTACAACACTAATAATCAAACGGCATGAACCCACTTGTTAAATTATTGTAATCAGTAAGAAAGGTTTTGTGAGACAATTTTGGGAAATAAGAATTAAAAAGGGAAACTCACAGAACACAGAAAGAAAATGTTTATTTAACTAATTCAGAAAATTATGCCAGAAGCAGATTTTAGAAATAATCATGAATAAAAATGGGGGGGATGCAGAAATGTCTTTTCTCTTCAAACGCTTCATACTTCATATTTTTAGGGAGGCAGAATTTGAAATGTTTATTTTATAAATGGTTCAAGCAAGGGTTCTCTAAAGTGTTCAACAAGGCAATTCATTAGTTAGAAAAAATTTAAACTTTGGTCACGACATAAAAAATTTTATTATATCTTTTCATTGTATATTAGCATGAATCTAATGAAATAGCTGATATGCATTGTATAAAATGTCTACTTTATAGTTGTACCCAGCACTAATATATCATGAACATCATAAATTTTTAAAAGAGTGTACCAAAAATAAATGTTATTGGCAGTTTATTTTTTCGTGCATTTCAACCAATAGTCTTCTAATTTGTAAAGATTCCTTCAGACCCCAATGTACTAGACTACTGAACTTTAATATAGCAGGGTGCTGAAGAAGCAAAGAGTGCAGGTCAGCAAAGTTAATTATATTTCCTTCCTGGGGTTTTACTCATGATCATTTATGTCTAATATGCTTTAGCATTCAGTCTACATATATTGCCTCTCATAAAATTTCTTTACTAATTAAAATCACTTTCCCAGGTCAGATGGGTCTGCATTTTGCTCTCTGCTTTGTCTTTTTGTTTTGAGGGAAAGAGACAGGGTATTGTTCAGTTTATAACAACTTTCGCCTTACAACAAACACATTTTTGAAATGAACTTAAATTTTTAACTTTAAACGATTTGCTTAATCATTTTGAAGAATTAAAAGATTTGTAAAAGAATTCAGAGAGATGTGGAGAAAAGTTGATCAATGAGTACTAAGTTATAGGTGGGTGAAAGTAATGAATTCCAGGATGCTACTGTACAGTTTGGAGACAGTTTTTATTTTTTAATTTTTAATTTTTTTGAGACAGGATCTCACTCTGTAATTCAGACTGGGCTTAAGCTGACTAGATAGCCCTGGCTGGTCTTGAACTCATGGCAATCCTCCTGTCTCAGCCTCTCGAGTGCTGGGATTATAAGTGTGTGCCACCATGCCTAGCTCAGTATGGTGACTTTAGGTAATGACAATGTATTATATATTTTAAGACACTAAGAGGATCAAACTGGCAACGTAACCATCAGTAGCAAAATTCAGCTTCTCTGAGACCTGGAACTTCACAAATCTCTAGCTGAAGTTATATTACAAAGCTACAGTAGTAAAAACTGCATGGAAGAAAAACAGAAATGTGCAACAGTGAAACAGATTACAGGTTGCAGAAAAAAACCCAGACTATCTCATTTTTGACAAAGGGGCCGAAAACATGCTGGAGGAAGGATAGCTTGCTTAACAAATGGTTCTGGGAATAGTGGTGATCCCCATGCAAAAGACTGAATCTAGACCTATATCTTGCACCATATGGTAAACTAAAATCAAAATGGATCACAGATCTAAATATCTAAACATAAACATAATCTGCTGGAAGACAAAACAGGTAAAAAACTTTTGAAGGCATAGGCACAGGCAAGAACTTCCTGAACAGATCCCCACCACACAAGAAATAATAGCAATAATGAACAAATGGGACGATATGAAATTAAAAAGCTTCTGCATAGCAAAGGAAACAATCAGCAGAGGGAAGAGACAACCTACAGAATGGGAAACAATGTTTGCCAGTTCCTCCTTGGGTAGAGGACTATTATCTAGAATATATAAAGAACTCTAAAAATTAGATTCCCAAACTAAAAGGCCCAATCAAAAAATGGGCACTTGAAATAAATATACACTCCTCAGAAGAAGTACAAATGGTCAATAAATATGTGAGAAAATGTTCAACATTTTGGGCCATTCGAGAAATGCAAATTAAAATAATGCTGAGATTCCATTTTACACTGGAAAGAATGGCTACCATTAAGAAATGAAATAATATCAAATGCTGTGAAGCTGCTGGGAAAAAGGAACCCTGCTATGTTGTTGGTGGGAATGTAAACTAGTACAATCATTATGGAAATCAGTATGGAGATTCCTCAGAAAACTAGAAATTCCATTTGCCTCAGCTGTACTCCTCCTAAGTGTCTTTCTCAAAGAGTTAAAGACTTCATATTACAGTGATACATGCATACCCATTGTATTAGTTACTTTTCTAGAGTCGATGGTTTGCAAAAGAGCAGATTTAATACAGGACAAGTCCAAGTTATAACATTCACACGCACAAGCCAAATGCAAAAGAGTGCAGAACATCTGCCTATGCACTGGAGACACAGAAGATCCAATCAAGGGCTGGGAGCCCACGGCAATGTTCCGTGTACATTCGTGTCTGCACTAAAAGGCTGAAGAAATCTATACTGAAGCCAGGATATGATACTCACAGTGGAGGTGAAGATTAGAGCTCCCCTGAAGTGAAAAGCAGCCGTCCTCAATGACAGCAAGGCCCCAAGCTCCTTCTGCAATGAGAACAGCTAAATTCCCTTTGGGAGAACCAGCTGCAAACAGAGCTTCTCCTGGGAAACAGCCAGTGCCTACTTCTGCTCCCATTTTCCTTTCTGTGGTGTCAGCAATAATCCTCAGGGGGATGCTTTATGCTCAGAACCACCCCAACTCAGTTCAACTGGGTGTCCCTGCTCAAGATGACCACAGTAAGTCCACTGCACCCATATTTATAGCATTACAATTCATAACAGTTAAATCTTAGAAGTGGCCTATATGTGTATCATCATCAAATAGATAAAGAAAATATGGTATACACACACAATGAAGGATAACCTTGAGTCATTTGTAGGAAAATGGGCGCACCTTGAAAGCATAATGAAAAAGAAGAAACAAGCTAAAGTATTTTGAATGTTTTCATCATGGATAAATAAGAATACAGTATGTTAAGCTGATTTAAACATTATACCACACATGTGTATCAAAATATCACTTGGTAGCCCATCAGTATATATAAATTTTGTTTTTAATCTATCAGTTAAAAATAGATTTAATTTGAATTAAATAAAAATATACAGACACATGGAAGAATACCCTTACTAATAAAACAGTCCATCACTACAAATAAATTATTTTAAAAGGTTATTTTCCAGGTTTCACATGGTATTTACTCATGGAAGACTTATGTGAACTCCAAGATTTGGCAAAGTTCCTACCATCTACACATTAACTGTAATCTATAGTATTTCTTTTTACCGCTTAATTATAATTTATACAATTATATGTATTTGTCACTTACTGATAGTTTCCTTATTGGCCTATATTAACCATAATGACAGAGAGGATGTGTGGGTCTGGCATTCATGTGTATCACGCCAGACACACATTGCTTAACAAATGGTCATTCTGCAATTTTGTAATTATAAGAAGTAATTTCAAGAAATAATTATAAGAAATAATTCTTATAATTCTAACTGTAAGAAATAATTTTGTAATTATAAGAAAATTATGGACACTGAGAACATTAAATGGAACATTTCACTTTAATTGAATAAAGTAAAAATGTGGACAGAATAAAATAAAAATTATCCAGAAAATTTTCACAGTTTCTGTGGCTTTTCAGACTACTTTAACATTTAGATCTTTAATTATTGAGACATCAATTATCAAGAATACTGATGAGAATTCACTTCATTCAACATAGAAAACAATACAACAATCTAACTGGAGCAGGAAAATAAATGTGAGGAATTACGTAAACTTAGATTCAGAGGTTCCTTAAAAATACATTCTATTTCTTTAATGCATGAAGTCTCCATGATACCTATTTCTGTAATATAAATATACACTACACACATGGGAAGTAATGAAATGTTTCTTCAAGATACAAATATTAAACTCTTCATTCATTGCTTTATACTTTTCCTCTTTTTCACATGGTACATGGTAAAATAAATAAATAAATAAGTAATAAATAAATGAATTCTTCAAATTCCTTCCTTACCATTATATTTCTGGTTACTAGTCGGTTTATTGTTTCTCTTCTATTTTGGGCTATATAGTAAATTCACTTAGGTTAGCATTCATGGTCATAATATATAAAACATCCAAATAAAACTTTATCAAATTCATGAGAAGTTTTATCATATTTTTTTAAAAAACAAAATGCCTACAATATTTTTGAGTATTTCTATATGCCAAAGACTATTCTCAGCAGTTGGATTACATATGTGAATGAAGCAAATCTCCTACCATCATGGAATGCACATTTTGCCATGTAATGTTTTCAGATAGATTTTAGTAATCTGAATTATTTAATGTCAGATGATATTTTCCATATTTTATAATCAAAATATATATAACTGATGATGTATAATCCTTAAAATACAGCAAAAGAGAAAAATAAAAAACAAAAAGGGAGGGCGAGAGAGAGACAGAGACAGAGAAGAAAGACCATATAGAATCCTCTTTTATTCCATGCATATATATTTAGTGCAAACTAATTTTACAAAATATTGTTTCATTCTGGCATTTTCAAATACATTGTTTTGATCATATTAATTCTTCCGTTACTCTCCCTCATATACTCCACCCCGATCTCTTCCTCTTGTCTAACAATCTTTGTATTTTCACATTATCTTTTACTTTTCTAGATTCCACATATTAGAGAAAGTATGAGATACTTGTCTTTCTGCATCTTACTTTTGTACCTTAACACGATGGTATCCAATGCCATCCATTTTCCTGAAAATTACAGTTTCATTCTTCTCTATGACTGAATAACACCCAGTTGTATATATGAACCACATTTTCTTTATCCATTAGCCCACTGACAGGAAACTAGGCTGTTTCCCTGACTTGGTTGTGAATTGTGCCTCGGTAAACATGGTTATAGAACATCCTCTTAACTCATCTGTTTTTGGGACTCTGCTTGCCCCTGTGGCTTCAATGTCATCAATACTATCCAAAGATACCTAGTAAATGACCAGCAGTATTGTGAACTATGAAATACTGTCCTCATATTCTTATGTTTCCACATTAAAGAGAACTGTAGGGAGCGTAATGTTTATTTCCTCCAATTCCAGCTTGTACATAATGACTGTCTTATTTTATTTGGAAGGTTATTAAAGTTTCTTTTTCTTTCCAACTCACAGCATTTTGTTTTCAGAATAAATATTGCAGAGAGTGTCAAGGTCTATAACTTTTTATTCTTCAGGGAATTTAAAAAAATGTTTTAACTCACGCCCTTTTCTGTATTTCTTCAATTTTCACACATTATTCACATTTCAATAAAGTACTAGAAAAAAAACTCTCCCATGTTTGTTTTATACATTGTAAAATAATATACTTTAAAATAATATTTAAATTTGCCGATGTGAAAAATGGGGACTTTTTTGCCTGGCAGAATTTGTTTTACTTCTTTAGTATCAGTTCATTTTCAAAAATCTAAAATCAAATATAAAAGTGATGGTGCAGAAAAGTTAATTGAATTCTGTCTTATATTTTAAAAATTCTATGGAAAGTAACAAAAAGAAAAACCATCATTTCTGATGTATCTGGCGATCAGCTGCAAAGTATTTTCTAGTCAATGACTATTTCCATCTTAGATCATGAAGAATAGAGAATTATGCTTGAGTCAATGAAGAAAATGTTCTAAAGAAAAGTCATACTTATTAAAAACAGAATTTTCACTGAAACTCCAACTAAGATGGTGCCCAGATTGCTATTAACATATGAGGTGACATATGACTTTGCTAGTAATAGCAAGCGTAACCATATTTTATTTGTATCATCACCAACTTTGTATTCTTTAAGTTGAATTGTTTTGCTTATACGTAGTACCCACACTCACTTATTCCACTGGGTGTTATTAAACTGCAAACATAGCCATTTAAGAGAAAGTGGATGGCTTGAGTTAAAAAGGGAAAAAGAAAAGAATTAAGATGTGTTATGTACATGTATCAACTCCATCCAAGGAATGTAAACATTATGTACTGCAAACATGTACCGATAAAAATAAATTTAAAAATATTTTGAGATCCATGCTTCATAAATCTTTCATACTTTTTCCTTAAATTTTGTATTTGATACTTAACAAAGAATTCCTCAACGTTCTTATTTCTAAAATTAATTACTCTAATTCACAAACACTGGAAATATCTGGGGGATTGATGGAGTTTAATTATGCCAATAAAGAGAAAAAGAGAGAAAAATAACTCGAAGTAGCAGTAGCTGATGGCTGAGTGCCAGAGGGCTAGTCAGAGCTTGCAGCAGCCTGGGACCTGCTGCCTTCATGGTGTGGGAAACAGCAGGCACACTGAGCTGTGGAGAGCAGGAACACTGGGGAAGGGCAGGCAGCTTTGGAGTCGGTGTCTTGCAGAGGGAAAGTGGTGGGCTTGAGAAGAAGGTGTTCCCGTATGGCTGCAGTTCCAATCAGCAGAGTATTTTCTAGATTCAACCACCACCAACCACCAAGCAATGATAGAGACAAATTATATGCAAATTCATTTTTATTCATTGGTCAATCATCCTCCCCACCCCTGGAAAATCAGTGCTGGGGATTTTCCCTTTTGTGTTTATTTTTAAGAAACTGAAGGAAATGAGCAGTGTGCAATGTAGGTGGATTGCTGAATAGAACCACGACCTTCTACCTTGATCAGTTTTAGATTTGTGCTTTATAACATTTATCAATTTACCCTCATCATGTCCTTTGCAACTCTGTGGAAATTTATAAACAGAGCAGTCAAGTGCCTTTACAAGTATTTCAGGCCGGTCTAAGGCAATCCCATCTGCAAACTAATCTCTCACATTTAAGAATATAAAACAATATTGGCAAACTATAGTCTCCAAAATAAGATTCCTAAACTTTGCACGCTCTCTATTCCCCCGTATTTTTATATTCTATTCGAATACTCAAGTTAGACACTTCTTCCTTCCTGATTCTTGAACCAGGATTATGCCTCTCTCCTCTACCATGTTTATTTAATTCTATCCTAATTCTATGAAATTATTTTTTAAAAAAACTTGCCCTCACAAAAGTAACCAGTAACCTATTTTTATTAATACCAAAGGTCATCTTCATAACTATTTAGATCGAAGATATTTTCTCATGATTAGATCCTACTCATCACATTCATTTTGCACTTTTCACTGTCGTTTTTGCTTTTCCATCTAATTTGCATGATTATAGTATCTCATAAATAAGTGATTGTAATAAAAGGTTCTAGGGATCATTATGTGGTAATTCTACTCACACGCATCACATTCAAAATTCAAAATGAAATGTGACGTGGTCCTTGGCTAAAAGAGGAATATACAAAACAAAGCACTGTGTATCTAAGGGAATTTTCTAAGCAGTGTCCTAAAAGTGTAGCAACTAAAAATCAATATCAAATTCTAGGGGAAATAAGTTGAAAACTCAAGTAACACTGGCCAGCAGTTATCTAGTATGTAAGGGTAAAAGAAAAAGAAAATGAAATAACAAAGGGGTGGGGGAGGAAGGCTATAGAGAAAACACCTCCAATCCTTTCTATATTGTTAATAAAATCACAGAAGCTGCCTGTTCACATGGTAAGCAATAATGGCTAACCCTGGGAGGCAGCATAGACTGAGAAAGATATAGAAAGAAACAGAGGAGGAGGAAGAGGGTGAAGAGGAGGAGGGAGAGTGGGAGGAAGAGAAGAGGCTGAGGAAGAAAGCTTCTGCTACTATCTATATCAACTGGTATAGATATTGTCTAAAGGGAAGATTCTTATTTACTCTGAAGATACATTTTTGATTTGGTATATCATTATTACTATTACAGATAATGTTCTTGTATTTTGGAACCTGTGGTATCATCTGGAAAATAATTGAAAAGTCTGTATGTAATTACAACTCAAGTGACTTTCATTTGTATTTGGGAACTGAGGACACCAGGTTGCACAAGATGCAAACAGACAGGTAAATATACTTGATGTTAGGAGAAGTTTCAGAAGCGATTGATTTTGTTTCTAGGGATAGAAGAATGTCTAGGAAGAGTAGGTGCTGTCTGGCCTATTTTGGAGAATGATTACTTTGCCAAATAGTTGGAGATGAGGGGAAAGAGATTCTCCAGACAGAAGGATTGAGTGTAAGAACCCAAAGATGTGAAGAAATAGGTTTGGCCAGACAGCTCTAACTAGAAAGATTTGCTGGAGCACAAATTTCAGTGGAGGGAATTGTAATAAAGGGAATATGTAGTCAGGAGCTAAAGGTAGAAGGCTTTGTATTTGAGACAAAGGAACTGAACTTTATCCTGCTGGCTAGTGTTTTCTTTACTGTGTATGAGAATAACCTGGGATGCTTGTTAAAATGCCCAACCCCTAAATGTTCTGATTCAGTAGGTTGGGGCTGAGATCCAGAAAATCATTTTTAGCAGAAACGCTGGGTAATACTTTTTTATTTTTATTAGCACTCCTAAAGGCAGTTTTGTTCACACCTTTAGGTAAACTTTAATTCAAATATGAACAATTAGTGACTGTGGGATGTTGAGGCATTCTAGTCAGAAGCACAGCTCTTGGCAAGACAGCTGGGCTGAGGAAGGAAAGGACATTGGAAATGCTAACACTGATTTCAAAGCAAAACATTTTGTAAAACCCATGGTCTAGGATTGAGGAGAACTAGATTCCTGCTCTGGCTCCACTGCCCACTAGCTGTGCTTCTTCAGTGTAGTTCTCTAACTTTTCTAACTAAGTGGATTTATACTTTCTTTCTAAGTGGATAAGTAATAAGGATAAATATGCTTTTCAAATGTTTATAGAACTAGAATAGATGTTTCACAACTTGAAACTCTGTGTATGTTATGAACTAATCGAATCAAGGGTAGGACTCAAATTACAGAAGATGAGGTATTAGTAGATGGCAGTGAATGCTTGGGTGATGTTTTTGAAAAATAATATGTCATTTTAAAAATTCATAAATAGTAATGTAAACCTTAAGAAAAAGAGAGCATAATTGCTTGCTTTGTTTGAAAATCAAGCTAAACTTTTTCCCTCATTACCTTTTGTGTCTTTATGTTTTTTAACTCTAAGAGACACACATTCTAATTATTCCTAATATTTTAAATACTCCCCTGGTTCTGTGCAAAATCTCTTAATGGTTTATCCACGATGCATAGGTGCACAAAGAATGTTTTTATTTCAGTGTCAGTATTCCTTATTTTTTCTGAACCTTTGGTTCATTTTATAGAGAGTCTGTAAATTGCAGAAGAATCTTTGATGCAGGCCTTGTCTGAATATTTATGAAAATATTGGCAGACTCCTTTTCTCATCCTGAACAGAATAATGAAAATCCAGATTTTATTCAAAGTTCATTTAAGGTGCACAGGAAGAGTGGGTTTTACATTTAGGATGAAGTGTTTAATTTCTCAAAACCTCAGTTTTTCTTTTTGCTTAGTTGTAAATAAACTTTCAGTAATTAGAAATAGCCTGACTTATCTACTTAAAATCACATTACTGAAGTTGAAGCCATGGATTCTTAAATCATGTTTTTTCTTTCGTTATGGTCGTTTTGTTTTATTTTCTCTGTTTTAAAGCCACAGATTTGAAACTGGTTAGCCATCTTGCAAATGCATGTATTTCTTATGAGAATTTTTGGAAAGCAAAGTTATTGGAGAAACTGAACAAAAGCTTTTTGTGTGCTCTGAGGAAAATAAATTTTCCTTTCTTTTCCTTGTTTTCTTACCCCATTATAATATCACAGAACTTAAAGTAGGTAGTCTCCAAAATCCTTTTCAGCTCCCCAATTTTATGATTCCATAATTATGAATAAAAAGTGTTGCTTGTCCTTTGCATTAAACATGAATAATGGATCATGTCAGGTCTGAATAAGATCCCTTTAATCTCACATAACACCTCAGTTTCCCAGGACCACAGGAGAACTATACCAATCACATTTGGCTGCTTTGCTTATATAGTTTATGGCCAGAATTGGTTTGCTTTAGATAACACACTCTTGTGCTGTACCACTGTTGCTAAGATACAGTTTTGTAAATAAATGTTATTTTAAATATATATCCTGGTGTGGGGAGAAACGTGGAAAGTTGGCCAAAGATTTAAACTATCTTTCGAGAGAACAAAGGCAATGTGTTGGGTAAATCTTTAAGCCTGTTTTTGAGTGTATCCTAAAATAATTTTGCTTTGCGCTAAAACCTGATGAAGAGATTAAGGGCCTGGGGGGAGAGAGTGATCGAGTGTGAGGTTTGAACAATGATGAGTTGTTTGGCAACCATAGTGATTGGCAAGTTTGAAAAGAGACGGATATTGTTGTGACAGGGCTCTTGAGGGAGAGTTTTCTTTGACATTTCTGCCTCAGCCTTTTCACTTAAAAAAGAAGAAGAAAGGAAAGAATTTGATGGTTACCTCCTACAGTATATTTTTAAGGGACCTCATCTGAGGAATCACTACTGAAAGCTGAAAGATTTCTACTGGGCAGCACTGTTCCAGAGAGCAGTTGGCATGCAGGCTGCCTGACAGAGGTAGCAAAGGGAGTTGTCCCCGTGGGCGGGGCTCTGGGGAGGGCGGGAGAGTCTTGGCCCCACATAACTGTTCCATCATGACCCTAGAACCCACCACAAGACATCAGTATCTTCAAGCCCCAATGACTTTCACGTCTCTGGAGCCCTGGTCAAAATGGGAGCACGTCCAAGAGGAAGGAGCAAGGCACAGCCACTCTGCAGCTAATGCTTCACAGAGGGACTTCTGGGCCCCTTGCTGCCAACAGGACGAAAAGGTGCCGAGAGACAAGGGGTCTGAAGAACACCCTGGTTGCCAGGGAAAGGAGAAAAGGAACTGGAAGTGAATTGCAGAGTGTTAGAGTCAGATTCTGTCAGCTCAACCATTTGGTCATCCAGCTGCCAATGGGCCATATTCAGGAAATATGATTTAATTTTATGTTTATTAATCATAGGTCCTTTAGTATTTGATAAGCTTCCGTGGTGGGGGTTTAAGTTGCCATTGTTACTGACAGGCTTTGTCAAGTCTGATTATCATTGCCACCGACTAATTCAGAAGAGTCACATCGGGAAAATATCCTTCATTCTTTTCTTATGACAGGAACGCTTCCCCAGTTGAGTCACCTCGTACAGCAATTTCTCTTCCACACCTGGGACCACTGCCTTCTACTATCACTGTCATTATCGCTAGTATCATTACATGTCCGACCCTTCACCAGGATTTAAGGTGTCTCCAGTCCCCGGCTGAATGTCGTGTGTTTCGGTACAGAGTCTCCCCTGGTCCCCATACTTCCTCCTCCCAGCTTCTCCAGTGCCTGGGCTGGATATTTGGAATACAGCTGGCTTCTATTGGACATTTCTTCAATAAATGAAAATAATTAAGAGTACCATATCATCTTGCTATTGCCTGAAATAATATTGGAAAGCAATTGACATTCTTATTAGAATTTCCTTCAATTTCTTAATGGGAAAAATAGGCCTGAACACTTGGCTTAGTTTTACATATCCTGCTTTGATTAGTAAGGGATGTAGATCCCACTCGAAGAAGTAGAAGCTCAAAAATGGTGCATGGGGAGTATTACTTAAGCCCATTAGATTTTACTGCCTGTTGCCCTTTACTATTAAATCCTAATTTTGCCTCAGTCTGATCATTTTCTTTTTCCCCTTTCAGCTGACTCAGCTTCACTTGTCCTTTTGTCTTTCTGTTTATCTCTCTTCTCCAGCTTTTAAAAATAAAAAAAATAAGACTAGCAAAAAAAAAATTGTTCTTCTAGTTTTTAAAAAAAGTTAACTTTGAAACTGCTGACATCTAGACTCCCTGGTTAGTGTAACAACACAAATCATTACTTGTGTAGGTGCCCCTGGGAAATCCTGGAGGAAAGTGTTGAGCTGTGGGATTTAGACTATTTCACAGAAACGGAAATAAAAGCCAAACAAGTGGCTCTCACTGGCAAAAGAAATGAGGAGTATAAAGCTTTTCAGAAAGGGACACTAAAACAAAGCAGGCAAACATAATGACAAACTCAGAAACTCAAACTTAACCATCTTCGAGTAATTCTAGGATTCTAATTATTGGGACTATTGGGACTATAAAAGAGCCATTTCTTAGCATTTTCAGTCAATCATACTTTATGGGTAATATATAAATTCAAAAGACAACATATTTGCCAACAGTGATGGTTGTGGTGTTGCTTCGTAACTTACCAGCTTTCTGAAGTTAGGATTTTAGCTCTGTGAGCTTTATCTTCTCATCAGGGCTGCAATCATATTTCAAATAGTTATAAAAAATGAGAGAAATGAATACACAAAGATTAACACAATGCCCAGCATTTAATTAACATGAGTGAGGGGCAGATGTTTTATCTACAGTATAATTAAGTACTAACTGAGCCTTACGTTTGTCAGGCGCTGTCTATTCAACGTTTACAAACTGCTTCATTTCATCCTTGTGGTACCTGTGAGGTAGAGATGATGATTTGCACACTCTTCAGATACCATTGCTGAGCTACATAAAGTTAGGTCATTCACTCAAGGTTAAACAGATGGTGAGTGGGAGAATAAGGATTTGCTCCCCGCCAGTGGGCTCAAGAACCCACATTCTTTATTGGGGTGGGAAGTTGCTGGAGACTGAACTCAGGGCATTATGCTTGCTAGGTGGAGCACTCTACCACTTGAGCTAAATCCCCACCCCCCTAAGAACCCACATTCTTAACTATTATTCTTTATATACAGATAATTGCAAAATCTTCGCATGGAAGCTACTTTAGAAATTGTTCCGTACAGCACACTGTTCACAGGTGAGGGGCCCAGGTTGGGAGACCGGGTGAGAGTCACCGGCAGGTGAGAATCACCAGCGGGTGAGCAGTCTCAAGAAGGAACCAGCCCTCCTCTCACCGCGTCCAAGTCAGTGTCCTCACCCTGCATTGGGAGAGATTTCCACATTCACAGTGGACACTTACTGGGCTGTCCAAGCATTTTGAACACAGCGAATGAAAGAGTATTTGTTTTAAGAAAAGTTTTTTAAAGGGCTTATTTTATACGAAGTAATAAAATAGATTTAACCTGGCCCACAGGAATGTTATTTCATCTACAGCATTAGGATGAAAGTCAATACAGCATAGGGAACAGAGAAGACAGGAAATAGAAATAAATCTGGTTTTCATTATTCAGTATGGGAAAGCATGACCATTAGATTTTCATCTGCAGTTTATCTCTTAGCAGGGTTTACTCTACAATAGAATGAGAGAGAGGGTACGGAACCCTTTCCATTTTGGATTCTTTTTTGCCTTTGTACAATTCGAGGGGTTGTGGATTTGGTTTCTTTGGTTATCACTGATTTCCAATTAGATGGCTCTCATCACTGCAAGGGTTTCCGAGTAAAGAAGCTCTGGACTGCTGACCTGTGCAGCTTCTTCCTGTCCACTCAAATGGGAGAGATGGAGAGAATTCAATTGTCTCCTCTTGTCGAAGGGAAAGAGTGGCTTAGAAAAGGTAAATAATGCACATGTCAAGTCACTGTATTGATGCTTTGATGATCGCCTGGGTGGCATTTCACTGACTTATAGCCTTTTTTTCCTTTCTTCTAAGTGTGGTGGACTATGGCTTAGGAATGTATTGTAATTTACACCTACATCTATCTCTGTGTAGGCAGATATAGATGTAAAGTGCAACATAACATTTACAGTGTATGTCTCTGTCCTACTGATGATAAAGAGGGAAAAATAACAGATGAGAGTCACTCCTTCTCAAAAGAGAGCTATGAGTTTATGGAATTAGAATAGAGTTACGGTGAACCATGTTATTACAAGGGTGACCAATGTTATGTATGTCCGGGTGCTCAAAGGCAGACTCAGAAGCAAGCAGTTTGTTATTTAATGACTCTACACAGAGCTGTGTACCAGCCCAGAGATAAAGGTTAACAGGAAAGTTTCCAAATATAACTTTATTATATATAATGTATACCCCACATGCTATACTTCATTCACCCTCAGACTTCTGAGCAACAAGTTACAAGGGACAGGAAAGAAGGGAGAGATGTTAATGACATCCATCTAGCAAGCTAGACAATTCGCGTGATACAGTTATTACAGGGTCAAATTACAGCAGTTTCCATTTTGCTACAGAGATTTGAAGAGCTGAGAGAACTGTCTTAACTTCCTGGTTGTTTTGGTAAATGTAGTTCATGTTCAAGGTTGTTTTGGGCCTTTAAACTTGTATTGCTTTGGTTTGACACTTAAATTATTTAATTTATTTTACACCTGGCATTTTTATTAAGGTACAGGCTTACTTGCTTTAATGAGGACATCTCAAAATACAGCATTTTATTACGGTTACAGATAGTATGGGTCAGGAATCTGAATAGGGCAGAGAGGAAATGGTTTGCTTTGTTCCACAACATCTGGGGCCTCAGCTGGGAAGACCTAAATGTCCCTGAGTGATTTAAGTGGCTGAGGTCAGGAAATGTTTGGGTCTCAATCTACTGATACATCCGTGCCAAGGCAGGAGGATTGAACTCTCAGTCCATCTGGGCTGTCAGCCAAAACCCTCACATACTTCTCCATGGGGCTTGGGACTAACACTGCAGAATAAGTGGGTTCTGATGGAGATTATTAGAGGTTAAAACTTCTCGGGGTTGAAACTTCCAAGAGAACCAGATGGAAGTAACGTTGCCTTTTCTGGCCAAACCTTAGAAGTTGCATAGTATCACTCTTCCATTGTCATTGGCCAAAGAAGTCACAAGCCCTTCCTAGAGAGGGGAAATAAACTCTACCTATTAATGTCATGTTTTAAAACCATCAAAAAGTGCGAAATAAATTAACACTCTGGAATGCACATTCTAGGACTGATAGTAACTCTGCCATGTTGAGCCTATAGTTACTTCAATTTGTCCATGTTCTAGGCATTATAAAGACAATGATACAGAGGAAGCATCTGTAGAGAGATGTGGACTTATCATTGTGGTCAGTTTGAGCAGGAACACCCAGCTAGACTAAGTTGGTGTGGTTCTGGGTGTAGAAAATCCACCTGAATATTATTGCCAACAACATAAAGGAGAACGGGAGCAGAAGATAGCAGCTGGCTGTTTCCCAGAACAAGCTCTGTTGTAGCTGGTTCTCCCAAAGAAGACTTGGCTGTTCTGGTTGTAGAAGGAGCTCAGAGGGCCTTGCTGTCATCGAGGATGGCTGCTGTTCATTTCAGGTGAACTCTGGTCTTCATCTCCACTGTGAGCATCCTATCCTGGCTCCAGCATAGATTTTTTCCGCCTTGTAGTGCAGACATGGATGTACATGAAACATTGCTGTGGGCTGGCAGCCCTTGATTGGGTCTTCTGGGTCTCCAGTGCATAGATAGACAGGCTGCACTTTTACTGCATTTGGCTTGTGTCTGTGAATGTTGTAACTTTGACTTGTCCTGTATTAGATCTACTCTCTTGCAAACCACTGACTCTAGAAAGGTAGCTAATACAAGAGGTGACGTGAAAATTGCCTACCCCAGAGTTTATATACTTCATCAGTTTGAATAATCACATGGCCTCACATGACTATAAAAGAGCCCAGGGAAGAGTATATAGCTTGAAAGGGGTAAAGGAATACATGTGCCCAGGTCAAAATTGGGGGGTGTTATAAAAATAGAGAACAGATAGCAGGAGACAGAAGGCGTCTGCCTGCCTTGCTGACTATCTTCTTTGGACAGATTTTATACTCACATTCCTCTAATCACACAATATTCTCTCCTGCTTCTTCAAAAGTTACAACCCCAAATTTCATCCGATTTCTTCATGCAGCACAAAGTCAAAATTTCTGTGTGATGTTTTGTCTTTTTCATCAGGTCTGGCTACGGATTTTCCTATCTGGCAGAACACAAACAATAAAGCAAGCAAAATATGTAGATGGCAGAGCTTTCCAGCTGGCTATGGGCAACTCACCTTCAGCTATTGCATGATAGGGAAACAAACTGCTATCTTTTTTAAAATTCACAGCTGTGTATGGCTTTTTTGTTTTGTTTTTTCTTGCATTTGTTTGTTTCTTAACAAGTTTTACTCTAACAAAGGAGCATGTAACACAAAGTTACTTAAATTTTCTGTACGTATTTTCAGATTTACGTTGAAAGATGACTTCAAAGACAATATTAGTTATTTTAACAATTCAGGATTTAATGAAGTAGAGTCTATTTTGTGTATTCTCATTTGTCTTGTTCAGCGATCTCAACACATGCTACAATACAGAGCACAAAGAGAACAGATGGCCTACCAAAAGAATCAAAGCAAATTTGGCACTTGTTGTCACTGTTCTTGCCACTTCTTTTGCTTTTTAAAAGAGAAAAATCATAGTTTTTGGAAATTTCCATACTAAGGAAAACCCAAGGATGTTCTGAGAAGGGGATTAGAAGGAAATCTCCTCATGCTTGCCCGCCCCTTGGAGCATCAAGTCATGGGGCCGTATGGGATAGTCGGGTGAGGACTATGCATTCACCAGTTAACTTCTGCAGTTTCCACTCAACCTCTGGCTGCAGATGTTTCAGATATTGCTTACATGTGGCAAAAACTTGCATTTATTTTTTGGACGTTTAGAAGTGTTTCTTGGCTTTTCCCAAAGTCTTCATGTTTATTTTACAATTCTGAGATAAAATGTTATAGTATTGTTTCCTGGAGCTTGATGAAATAAAATACCATTTTCATTTCATGAATCGCGACCCAAAACTATTCAGAAATTTATTACTAGAATAGGATTTTCTCATGGAACCTAACTGTAGTGATCTTTGCTCTAAACCTGCCTGGTGGATCTCCCCAGAGCCCAGTTACTGAAGCCTCGCCATACTATGCCACTTATCCCAAGAAGGAAAGACCACCAAGAAGCACAGGCCAAGGTCTCGGGTTTTCTGTTTGTTTGTTTGTTTTGGGTCTTGGTAGTTTTGAATACAATATCATGCTTGTACTTTAGTTCCATCTTCATGAACTAATACCTGAGTCCACAGCAAGGACTCAAATACATCTTTCTCTCGAGGCGACTTCTCTTTAAATCTCCATTTCTCAATGTCTCTTGGGCACCTCCACCTGGATCTCTCACGATCATTGTGAATCTCCCTTTTATGACTATTCCACCAGACTCTACATTGTGAACGACCCCAAATCTGCCTTTCTGCTTCCATCCAGCTTTCTTTGTCTTAGTTAGTGCAACTGCCAATTATGAGAAATTAAAAAAAGATAATTATCTTTCCAATAAAAATAAGAGAGAGAAAAAAGAAGTTCTAGGAAATGTCAGCCACGCACTCGGGTTTCAAACACGAGGCAATGCCAGCAGCACAGATGTCAGCACCCTTCAAATTGGGCACCTATGATGGCTGCAGCCTAGACATCAGTGAACATTAATGTCAGTAGGACTGCCTTTAGATTTTTAGCTGTTCTGAGCTGAAAAAATTCAGTATTCTCCCACGCAGAAATTTAAAAATAATAATTCTAACATGTTAAATGTAAGAATATTTAAGTAAAGATTCTGATTTTGCCATTAAATTATATCAATGATTTTTTGAATAACAAATATCTAATTATTTATGGAAATTCTTCTGATTTTTGTTGTTGTTGTTAATGTCCTAACCATCTGTTTATCTCATCTTTTGGGTAATCCAAGCAGTCTTTCATAGAGGTCCTTTTGGAGGGGAGGGAGTTGGGCATTAGTATTCTTGGCACAGATGTCACCTTGTTCAAAACAAAGACCGCTGTGACACCAAAAGGCATCAGCAGAGAGAGAAACTCATCCAGGACAAGCTGTGACAGGAGAGGAGAAACATAGTAACTACAACAGGTTTTCCAGAGCACTAACTTATCTAGCACACTTAGGAAACTGCCTGCACTCTCCTAGAACTACTCTAGAGGGATTTGTGAGGAGTCTAGAGCACCTCTAGAGCATTGTAAAGAGTGGGAAATGGGCTTATAATAATATTTGCGATGTTATCTTTATTTCCAGGCTGATGTGACGGGTCATATCTATCTATCTATCTATCTATCTATCTATCTATCTATCTGAAATAAGTATGTGTATGAGAGAAGATATAATGTGTGGCAAATAATTGAGTACTGGTGATCGAAAGTTTTGGAGTGCCATAATCAGAAATCTTTGAACATTGTTTATATCATAAATACAAACATAAAAGAATATGAGAACCATTAGATTTAATGTGCAAAGAAACAATGTCTAGAGTTTTCTCTTATATTCAATTTTCCAATATTTTGCTTTTATTTTTCAGAAAAGCCAACTATCTCTGTTGATTATTTCTCAGAATTTTAAGGCATATATTAACATTTCAGTTCAATGAGCATATATTGAACATTTTCAATGTGTCAGGCAAAATTTGGAAAAAGAGATAAGTAACATATACCCTCTTGTTTTCCAAAGCCTTGCAATGAGAAGATATAATATTTAAAAACAATTAGAGACAGTATAAGTTGTATCATACATAAACAGAATAAATAGAAGTAGCAGTAAAATAGCAGCATATAAAAATACTTTACTTTAGAGATACTGTGTTTCAAAGAAAACAATGTTTCTGAAAGTAAGTAGTAATTGATTTATCCAGGGGTAAAGTAGAAATTGGCAGGCTACTAAATAGGAGTTGGGATCCGTGAGATTCGGAAAAAAGCAATAGAAATGTGGAAACATTTGGCCTATAGAGAGATTGGCTGTGCCCTGGTGTGGCTGAAGTAAAGGATGTGTGTGGATATTTTGGGAGGTAACCTTAAAAGGATAATGGAAATTTGAATTTAATCTTGAATACCTGAGTTGCTGCTAAAGAAATGAAGCAAATGAAAAGCATGATAGGATTTGATTTTAGGAAATTCATCTGGCAATAGTTTACATGGTAAATTGGAAATGATACCTAAAGGCATTACTGGATAAGTCTAATAAAGAAATTATGACATTCAAGGAAGATTTTGGCACTGGGAAAGAGAGGGAAAAAATAAAGTATTTCAGAAGTAATGTTGGGGGGTGAGGAAGAAAAATGATTTTTTTTTTCCTTTCTTGTAATTCTTTTTTTTTCCTCTTGTAATTGGCAATTGCCCTGAAACAAGGAAAACTAAATGGGAAAGCACATTGGATTTGTGTGCAAGGTGGAGGCTGGTGGCCCAGTCACGGTAGGCAGATTTGCAGTGCCAGTGAGAGGTCATGTAGAGATGCCAAGAAGCATTGAGAAACGGAGGTGTGAAGAGAAGTCTAGGAAAGAGAGAGTCACAAATGATGTTGCTGCATTTCATGCAGATCATCTTACAGTCTACAGATATTTGTGATCAAAATGTAAACTTTCCTTGCCCCTTGTACTGTTGAGTATGGAATATTATGTTATGTTTATGAGTAAAAGCCATATAAATGATATCATAATGAAAAGGTCAGTTTTAGAAGTCAAAAATGTAAAAACAATGGAGAGTGTATCCTCGAACAGCCAGATTTGAACACAAGATTTCCGTAAGAGATTTTTTCCAAGTGTTTTACAGATGTTTCTGAAAGACAGTGTGGGGCTGAGGTTAAGAGTGTGTTTTCAGGAGTGAACTGAATGTCTCATTGCCTCTTCGTGATTGTGTGATCTTAAACAGTTTGCCTAAAGCTCTCTGTGCCTGCTGACCTCATGTGTAAAATGAGGAGGGTAGCTTGAGAATAGCCAATTATGCAGGATTTTTCTAAGAATTAAATGAGGTATTGCAATTTAAGCATTTAAAAGAGTTTGGTATACAGAATGTGTTCAGTGTTATCTTAAAGGAATAGTAGTTTTGCTATTCTTCTGACTGAGTTTTCTAGGAGAGCTAGAAGGGTGGTTTCAATTTTCCTTTTATATCTATAGCAAGTAAGCTCAAAATTGGTACATGGCCTAAGTAGGTTGTATTCAAGAAGAGCTTGAAATAAATATGTACATTTTTCTTCTAGGTGATCGCAAGTCTTTTTTAACATCAAGGAAAATAATAGCACATTCTTTGTTTTAAAAACTATCTTCAGTTGAGGGGAAATTAACTGTTTGGCATCACCAGGAACAACAAGCTACTCATCAGGGGTTTTTAAGGCAATGCTGATAAAATTCTAGTCTCGCTACACCAGATCTGTGACAAAGATAGACAAAGATCACAAACCTGGAAGCCAAACAAAGATGACTTAAATGCAACTAATAAGGCTTAATAACAAGAAACTAATGGAAGTATTTGTTCTTTGGGCTTCATTGTGACACATTCCCAGAGTCAGCTCATGTGGTCCAGGAGAAGCTGTGGGCGGAAAACTGCAGAGTCAGTCAGAAAATGAGAGGATTAAAACATGAAAGATGTCAAATCAGAAGTTTCATATTAAAAAACAGAGAAATAGTACCCTGAACCTTTCCCTCTTCACCTCTCCCCTCTAAACAATTTCTCATCAACGTATTTTGTGTTAAAGGAAAGAAATAACAACTGTGAGAAGAGCATGTAGGAGCAGTACCACCCTCTACTATGTGATGCTTCTGGACTGTAAAAATGATCCAGTTCTTTAATTTAGCTTTCTCGGTATATGTATGTTTTCCTCTGAAGAGTCAACAATTCTTTCTTTAAAGCTTTGTTTATGTCCTCTGGTAGTCTTAAAATAAGCCCTGTCGAAAATATGTAATTTAAAAATGCAACAAGGTATCCACTCATATCATTTTTCTGCATCCATGTATATTATGCACTTGGTAGATTTATTCCTGATTGAAGCTTTACTAAAAAAAATGAAAGATAAAATTGAATTGACAAGGAATAATGTGGAGGATATAGAAGAGCAAAAATATGGGGACACATTTCAAGCTATTTAACAGAACTTCCTAAATAATGTACAAAAATGACATACATCTTTTGGAGAAAACAGCAGAAAAAATAAAAGTGATCACAACAAAATATACTATGTAGCACATTTTGCTCCCAGAAAACCTCCCACACTTCTCCATTTGGAAACACACCCTTAGGACATTTTTCCAGATACAATTTATCCTTCTCCGTTTTCACATATTGGAAGAAATCTTTCTTTTCTTCCTATATTTCAGAGGAAAATTTGTCCTTACTAGCCATTCCCCTGGTCTAGCCTATGTTTGAATACATTGTTCTAATGGCAAAATACAAACTCAGTATTTATCATCTTTGAATGATGAAAACTGGTTCAAGTGGAGTCAGAGAGTATTGCCTATAGATAATTCCCTCAATGGCAGCCTTGGCTATGAGGTTGCTCTGTCCACATGTTGGATAATGTATCCTAATTTAGATTCCAAGCTCCTGAGAGATACAAAAGAATGGAAAAGGCTAAGGTCACGCATTCAGCTCTGGGCCACATATTGTCCTTATGGTCACAGTTGGAGTTAGGAGTGGGAAGCAGAGGGTCACATACTAAGAACAGGACAGCTTTCAGGGGAATGTGGCTACGGGCCGGGGGTCGCCTCCAAAATTACCCACTATGGGCTCCAACCAGGGTTTATTCATTAACAGTATAAGAAGGATTCAGGGACAGAAATTGTTTAGAGAAGATTTACTTGGATGTGATTTATAAAAGAAAGAACAAGTTGCTGAATTGGTATTCAGGTTCCAGTACATGGTATTATGACAAAGACAAAACAGAAAATCCAAAGCCATCTTCTCTCAGCTGCAGGCTGGATAGCTTGCTCTTTATCCCAGGTCAAGGGAAGTCTTTGATGATACTTGTCTTCTCACAAAGCAATTGCAATCTGAAACAGAACAGAAAAAAGACAGCTCTGAATAACTATGATCTTCTTCCAAGTTTTGCTGTACTTTTCAGAGCATGATGTATGCACATGTGACCAAAACAAAATCCCTCAATTAGTCTTTCCTGTATCTTCTCAAATAGTGCTGGATATAAGATGGTACCAAAAGTTTATTTGTCCCCAGATGGTCTCTAATTAAAGATAGACGAGACAGGAGCAGAAATTTTGTTTTTAATAAAGGTGATCACTACATTCTTGGTTGTTATATTGTTTTCTATATAATAATAATATAAAGAAGAAAAAAAGAAAATGTTTTATGCTTGGCCATGACTTTTAAACAATTTTTCTGTGATACCGTAAACTGATTATTATCGGTATAACTTCTTATTATCTACAATGATATAGACAAGCTTAATTTAAAACGTACATGGAGAAGTATGGGCCTAAAACAGCTAATTCAATCTTGGAAAATAAAAATGCAGTGGGAAGAATAACTCTACACTAAGTCTTACTATATAGCCACAACCATTGAGATAACATGATCTTCGTGATAATCTATCATTCATTGGTCAAGGAATAGATAGCTTGATAAACAGAACAGAATAAAGAACTCTTGATCGACCCACACATTTGTGTCCAATGTATTTTCAAAAAAGATGCCTAATAATATAATGGAAGAAAGACAGTCTTTTAAAAAATGGTTGTGGAACGATTTTATGTCCATAAACAAAGAAATAATGAAATTAAACATGGGCCAAAATCTTACCCTTTAAACAAAATGAACTCAAAATAGATCACAGACAAAAGATTAAACATAAAATCTTCAAATCCTAGGCAAAGTTTAATTATATTTGATACCAAAAAGCAAGACTCATAAAAATAGATATATTGAACCTCATCAAAATTAAAAATGTATATACTACAAAGGTATTCTTAGGAAGATGAAAAGACAAGTTATAGTGTGGGAGAAAATATTTGCAGATCACATAACTGCCAAAAGACTAGTATTCGATATGAATGTATTCAACAGTATAAAAAATCTATGTTTATATCTATATATCAAAATGCACCAGTATAAAAACAAACAATATAACTGGAAAATAGGCAAAAGAGATGAACAGACATTTTACTAAAGAAAATATAGAGGTGGCAATAAAACATGTTAAAGAAGTTCAACATCACTTGTCATTAAGGACATGAGAACTAGAACCACAGTAAGATATCACCACAAATGTATCAGAATGGCAAAAATTAAAAATAGTGTCAACACCAAATGCTGACAAGGATGCAGAGAAAATGATTCATTCATATAATGCTGGTGGAAATATAACATGGTACAGCCAATCTGGAAGACAGTTTGGCAGTTACTTATAAAATTAAATACATAATTACTAGGCTACGCAACGGTTGCACTCTTGGACACCCATTCCAGAAAAAAAAAAAAAAACCACAGTAATTTACATTCACATGAAAAACCTGTATACCATTATTCATAGCAGCTTTATTGATAATGACTCAAAATAGAAAATGGCTAAGTGGTTAAACACACTGGTACACCCATACCAGAGAGTATCTCTCAACAATTTAAAAAAATTAACTATTGGTATACACAATTTCCTGGATAACTCTCCAGGAAATTATACTCAGTCAAAAAAAAATATATTTCATCCCAAATTCTCCTTATTTAACATTCTTGACAAAGTTTATTAAATTAGAGAATATATTAGTGATTGTTATGGGTTTCGATATCAACTTCTTGATTGTGATATTCTACTGTGATTAGAGTGGATGTCACAAGAGGGAAGACTTCATGAAGGTTATGTGACATATTTTTGTATCATTTCTTATCACTACATGTGTACTTGTGTGGTTTAAGGCAAATTACGTGGTAGTCAATTACACATTTGTCATGAGGTGTCTGGTCACTAAAAGTGTATTTTGAAGATATATAAGTTTTATTTTAATTCTGTAAGTAAACACTGGATTCTATCTCTATAATTCTCTAAGATTTGTTCTTTTCACAGTAAATGTAAGAAAGTTTGTATACTGATAGTATCTTATGTAGTGTCAGAACCTCACACTAGGTAAAGGGTTGATAATAGAATCATTTATTCATTGATAGACCTCCTCTTCATGTGCCCAGGTACTAACTGGTGATGGCCGAGGTGGTTTGTAATTTTCATTTGCTCTTTTAAATCTTGAAACAGTTCATTAGAAGTCTCGTAAATTTGTGTATCTTTCAAAGCTCCTAATTATTTGCATACCATTTTAGTCGAGGTTAGGAGGGTAAACATGAAAATGAGACAGAGATTTCAAAGCTCATAGCAAAAATTAATTCATTAAATTATTCTGGATTAGAAACTGAGGAAACTGTAGAAAGGGGCTCTTGAGGAATTGATGGGTTCCAATGGGTCTGTGTAGTGGAAACGAAGAAGATAGGAAAAGGACCAGATTCTATTGGGCATGAATTTACTTCAGAACAATGGGATTATACAGGGCTTTTGTGCAGTTTTCCACTACTAAATACTTATTTTTAAGAGATCATTCCACTTGAAGTTTGGATAATAAATGAAAAAAGACCAAGAGTTGATGGGGAAACTTTTGCAGTAATCCAGAGTACAAAATGATAAGACAGAAATAAAGTCAGGCTTCTTTACAGGTTTTAAGAACTTCAAGATATTTAAAGATAATGTAATTTTATTTGTAAGCATCAAATAAAAACAAAGTCTTCATTTCATTTTTAAGATTTTAACATGATGATCCTTATTTTTGCCATGGCTTTTGATATAATTGTACATTAAGGTGCATTTGGGTTAATTTTAAGGGCCTATAAAACGAAATGATGCTAGAAAAGATGTACATATTTGTTGAATATTTTAAAATAATGTGCACCTCATACGTTACTCTATGTAATCTTTATTTCATTCTTACAATCTTAACAAAAAGGACGTGTACCTGGACCACAAGATTAAAAGTATTTGGAAAGCTACCCTTATTGGTGCTTTGGCATCATGCCAGTGGTCTACTTTGAGCAACACTATAAGGAACAATCTTATAAAACTCACCAATAAACTACCATAAGGATGTTGTTACAATTGTTATTTCTTACACTATTCAAAGTTGCCCTCTCATTTGTGGTAACTAAAAAGTTGATTTCTTGCAAGAACAGAATGGAATAGCTGTTATAGACACCAGAAGGGTAATGGGAAGTGGAGATAGAGAAAGAGATTAGAAGAAGGGCACCAGAATATAGATTAATGTTTGAGGAGATGGAAATGCTTATTACCCTGATTTGATCATCGCACATTGTATATGTGTCAAATTTCATAATACACCCCCAAACATGTATACATATTATGTCTCGATAAAAAGGAGTCTCATGAAAGATATTTCTCACTGGTTTCAGTACAATAAGTGAGTTTCTACTAAAACTGAATGCTTCTATTTGTGTATCCTAAATCACAACATATTTTTATTATGGGAGACTATCACGACTCTTCTACTAATTGCACAGAAAATTATGGACTAATTTTAAATAATATCCCTTTTTCTTAAGGAACTGAGTTGGAATCTTTATTGCAGGGTTCCAGAATCCCACATACCTGGATAGTGGTATGGAAGGACAGGCATGGGCTCCATGTGGCATGATCTTTGGGACCATGGGCCCCTCCCACTGTGGATGAGATATGGTTGGAAAGGTTCTCTTCAGCCAGGGCCAGACCTGGGGCAGCAGACCCCAGTAGCTGAGATGAATGAGTGCTGGGTCTTGTAGGAAAGATCTAAATAATGTGCCAGAGAAAACACTGCAAAAACAGGCCAAAACTAACATTCCTAAAATAGCCTTTAGTCACTGAGAAAACAAGCTTCCTAGGTTCATTTCCATAGTTAGGAAAACCATAACAAGATGCCATTACCAATTTAAAGCCTCTCAGGGGAAAATAAAAAACTCCTGAAAATCAACAAGAAGTAAAAAGACTCCTGAGTAAAAATACGGAGCATTTTACTTGTTTATAAACCTATTATTTAGAGTCATTGATGTAGGTATGAGGAAAGTAATGTGGGTATAAAGCTGGAATATATCCCAGGTAAGAGGGCATTTGTGTTAGAAATCTGGAGCAAATTTTGTTAATTTCATAATGAAGTTAAATGGATGATAGTTTAAAAAGGTTAGTTGATATATTTAATCCAATGAATACTTATTTAGCCTATGTTTATAAACTAAAATCGATAAAAAAAACTTCCTTTTTGATGGAAAAGAATGGATACAAATGGAATACGTTGGATCTGCCTTCAGTTGGTGTTCTAAGTACAAAGTAATGGTAGAGCATCCTGATCTACCAAATAATTCGGATAAAGCAAGAAAGACCAAATCCATGGATTAGAATTTTTGTATAGCCCCAGAAAAGAGAACTAGTGTCAAATATACCAGCTTCCTTAAAATTGTGAGATTAGAGATTCCTTTGAGATTTCTGATAAAAGCTATGGGTTATTTCTTTTAAAAATACCTGTGCTGATGTATGTTTACATTCAAGAGCCTCCGCATCCCTGGTACTCTTTCCATGAACTCTAACATTTGAAAGAGTCCAGATTGGAATTCTGATGATCATTGGTTTCCATTTCCAGCATGACACTCCTAATTCAAGTAAATTTGATAACACTCCTGATCTATGTTTTCCTCTCCTCTATTGAGTTAGTACTCCTGTTAAATATGTCACTACTCAAACTAAAATTTAAACACTTTTTACTTTAATACTAGACAAAGTTCAGACTTCTCAATTTATTACTCCATTCTATCATTTGGAAACAGTTAATCTCTCTCCCCATAAATTCTGCATAAGGTAAATTCTACTTGCTTTATATCTTATCCCTAAATAATATAACTTTATAAAGTTTATTTCTGATTTTTGTAATTCCTTCCTTTCCGTCTCTGCTCATTGAGCTGAAGGCTCATTATCAGCTTCTCTTTGGTGTTGCCCTTATAATTTTCTACAGTCTTTATTTCTATGGCATTGAGTTTATGTCTTTCATACAGTATTCAGCACATTTATATTCATAATTTCTCTCCTTTTAAGACATCCATTTTGTTGAGTTTGGGGTATAAATTGTTTAACTTTTTTTAGCCACATTTATCTCTTCAATAAAAGTTTATTCCTACCATTTGTGTGCTTGGTACATTGTAGAAATTAATGAATCATACATGATCCTTGCTGTCATAGACAGATAAAACACAGACAATAAATTAGCATGGAAATAATTATAACTGTGAAATGCCTTAAGCTGCCCTGGGCAGCTTAGTCAAAAAATAACAGAAAAAGAGCCCACTTAGGATGATCTCAGTAAGCGGTATTGATTGAGATCTACAGAAGAAGAAGAAAGCTGCAGGAAAGAGACCTGGGAAAGAGCATTTCAGGTAGAAGGACTAGTATGAGCAAAACTCCTAAGATGAATGAAAGAAAACTTTTGGAATGTTCTGGTTCCTGAATTAGAACACAGGCAGCTGATGTGTAGTGGGAGAAGGAGTGGGGTCAGTTGCAGAGATCAGGAAGGGCAGATTACTTTAGACTTTATAATCCATAATAAAAATTTTGTACTCTGTGCTAAGCATGGGGTACACGGAGAGATATGATTCGGTTTGTATGTGAAACCTCATGTAAGCTCTTGTGTGCAGCAAGGACTAAAAATGTACGGCACAACGAAGAATCGGAAAAACTAGTTAAAAGGCTAACATTCTGATGGAGTGGTGCAGTGGCAGTTGCAGCAGTAAGGAAGTGCAGTTTGGAAATTTATGAAGGTAAAATTAATAGGCCATGAGGATGGATTTGAAATAGGGATGAGAGAAAGGAAAAGAGGGTTTTTAAGAAAGTAGGTAATGAATGATTGAGTCCAGTCTTCTGGAAGAGAAAGGTTTGAGGAATTAGTATTCAGTTTCCGTCCCCTAGCTACCAATTCACAACCTGAAATGAACAGTTACTGGGGCCTGAGGACAGGCAGGGCTGGCAAGGGCTGATCAACAGTAGGGATACAGAGCTTTCCCGTTCTTGGTCAGATAAGAACTATGAGACTGGAAATTCTTGGAAAAAATCAAGATCCAGAGTGAAGGGAAGATCGATATCTGAAAGACTTCTTTGGGGAGAGGCAGGATGGTAAGCAGCATCCTCCCAACCTGCGAGTCTGGGAGAAGTGTGGATGTTGAATACACAGACAGCGGTATCTGCCCTAGCAACGGATCTTGCAGTACACCTATTCCATTTTGAATTAACACTGTATGATAAATAGGCTTCCTTGAAATGGAAAATACAAGTAAGGGAAAGACCAACAAAATCAAGAGTATCTAGAATCGCAAGTATAAAATGATCTTAGCTCAAATCTAAAATCTCTAGAATTAAGAGTGTCAAACCACCTGAGCAAGACCTCAGAAACTACACTGACAGTGTTCCCACAATACAGATACAGAAACTGAGGCACAGAGAGAGTAAATAACTTGCCCAAATTGACATAACTTCGTTCTAGGGCTGATGTTTAAACTCAGGCAAAACCATGTTGCAAATTGCTTACAGTGACAAAGATGCTCTCAGTTTTTCAGTCATAACTGGTGGACTTAGAAAACAAGTCATTGGATGAGGGCTGTCTGAGGCTACCATCTAAACTATGTGGTACGTGGAGCAGGTGACTCTGATGGTCTCTTTTACTTCCAGCATCCCGTGAAAACTACCTCTGAACGTCCTCAAATAAGTGAATGTGGTTAATACAGGAGTCATGATCTGTTTAGGATAGAGTTATAAAATACAAAATTTTAAAAATCGAACTTGTCTTTTCAATTATGAACAACATTTTAGTCACAATATATAGCACTGAAAAGGATTCTATCAACACTGGCAATCTACAGATTCTTTTTTTGGCTTGAGATGAATATACTTTAAAAATGAGTAATGTTAAGCAGAGTAAAATATGAACCAGTATAAATTTAAATCTCTCAATGGTATGGATAATGGCCTAAATTAATGGAAAAATATTTAGCAGTTAGTGAATTTCTTGCAATGCTGACATTGGAAATAGCTTATGTTGGTTTTCTGGAAGTGCTAAATTTAGACTAAGATGTTGTATAACAACAGAAGCAAAAGACAATTATGAACTAGTAGTTACAGCTGATCACAAGATTTATAGTCATGAAGTGATGTGTAATAATCGTGCATTACTTTTACTTAGCTAACTTCTTCAAGAGTCAAAGTTTTAAACCTTTTATTCAGAAAAATTATAGATGCAGAAAAGTTGCCTTTTAACATGTTCTTTCCTAATGTTTACCTCTTCTATGACAATTATCCTATATCAAAATTAGAAATTTGCCATTGGCACAATGTGTGTTCAGTGTTCTAGCTCAAGAGTTTGTCTTAAATCTTAGAAATATGTTCTCAATTCTCCAAAATGAAGTTGCTTTTTCACCTATACTTTTGACTGAGATTTTCTCTTTGGGCTGAAACCGTAACAAGATAAACCTATTTTTGAATAATGCACTCCATGCTCTTGTTGCCTTATTTAGCACTGCTTCAGATATTTTCAGCATTAGTTAAATTTTATCCTCGTTTGTCCAACAGCCAGAAGTTTATCCTATTTTTGTAGGTAAAGCTGCTGCAAAGAAAAGAAGTATTGGAGAAAGCCATTACAACCTTTAAAAAAAACATAAAAATTAATACTCAAGTACATGCCTACTGAAATCAGAACAGGTGTTTCAAATTCCATATGCTCTAAATCTGCAATTTTTATTTCTTTTAGCTGTCCTTTGACCTCCTTTGCTATAGCATTGTTTTAAGCACTTTCTCCGTGCACTCTGTGCACTCTGATTTCATGAGGACTATTAATAATTTCATTATTGTTGTTGCTCTTGGACTGTGGTGGAAAAGGCAATGCCTGAGTGTCCTTTGACATGCACAGAAAGTTACTGACCCAAGGTTCCCTCCACAGTGTGGTGTGGAAGGATTACGCTGTAGAAAGAGCTCAGACTGGAATACTGATACGCACTGGCCTGCCCATGTTTTGCTGACAGCCTCTGTTCCTCATTTCTAAAAACATAAAGTGTAAATTCAATATCTCCAAAGGTATGTTCTTGTTTTAATTCATTACTTTTTTGACACTCCAGTTCGTGAAGGGCATCTAAATTCAATCCCATAGCCGGTATTCTTCAGTGTAGGATGATTTATCAGCAGGAACACAGCTTCATTTACTTTAACAAAATGCAGCTGATATGCTGAGGCATCAGTGCTAGCCTGGATGACTGACAAGAGAATCTTTTCAGCTATGAGTCCGGCGTAGCCACGTCCCTGACCTTTGCACACTCCAGGCTTGGCAGCCTTTGCCAGGCTAGGAGCTATCCTAGGACATGAGCAGCAACACATTGAAATTCCACTGCTCATTTGCCAATAATCTAGAATAATAGGTGATATGTGGTGAAATAGGAACATGAGATTTGGAATCAGGGCTTGGTTCAAATTCCAAACCACCTCTCACTAGATTGCATTCAGAGATGGATAAGTGAATTAGAATGGAAAAAGGACCAGGTTGAGTCAACTCTCAGAACAAGAACAGAAATGGTTTTCTTCTCTGCTCCGTTTTAAACTTCCTTTTGAATAGAGGTGCTTCTATACCCAAAGGTGTGATTTCCAGTGAACCAAGAGTTGGAAGCCTGAGAGTGAATCCTGCCCTTAAAAAGTGAAGTCAAGAGAGGGTAGATGAACTCACAATCAATGTGTATATGCAATGAACACAAATGAGCGATACAATCATGGACTGTTGGACTCAGATAGATAAGGACTCTCACTGTGACACGGTCTTTAATATCCTACAATATCCTGGATGCTCTTTGTCCACTCTTTGCTTCAATATACCTCATAGTGGGTAATTCACCATCTCCTGGAACAAAGTGTTTAATTTTCTCCTTTCCTTATTGGATTGTTGTCTGTGGACTATTCTTAATTTCCATATATTTTTCTTGTGCAATAGTTGGAGGGGGAGCTGGAGGGGGGAGGAAAAAATAAACACAATAGCAGCTTTTGGTGAGCCTGCACCTAATAGTAAGACAGTATCAGAGTTCATTGGTTTTGTCTTCAGGAATACTTTAACCTTAGAATCCATGCATTTGCTATGGCGAAGCAATTCTTGGTGAGCAGTGCTTAAGGACCATTTCCCCTTGGACTTCTTTTGGCTTTTATCATTGTAGAGAAAACTATTTTATATTTCCCAGAACATCACAGTACTATAACCAAGTTTGGGGAAAATGACATTCAAAGTAGAAATGAGTAGTTTCTTTTTAAAATCTTTTTCAAATACATTGTTTTGGTGTTTTCTCAAGCTCTTGCTTAAAGTGTGAAATTGTTCCCACAGCTCTGGTAACACTTCAGTTTCTTATTTAAAACAAAGTCCAGAAGTTATGTTGTATGAAAAAACTAACTTTAATAAAAATAGCTAATTCTGTCTTACCAGACCCAAAGCATCTAGATAACATTTAGAGCCTTCCGACATGGCTAATGGAAATCATTTTTCCCCTTGCAGTATTCTTCTTGCCTCATTCTCTTTGTCCTTAAATACATAGGACTTATATTTGTGGATGATCAGAACTGTTAAAAACTTAGTGGCGACATTTCAGAAAAATAATTTGTGTTGTCTGTGACTCCAGTACCATTTTATTTTAATATACATAGTAAGCAGGAACTTGCTTTCACTATCTGACTACTGAGTCTTTACACCCTAAAAAGAACATTACTCATTATTCATTTCCCCCCACATGTAGCTATGAAAGGAGGTTGTGAGGAAGTTGAAGAGTCTTTCTCTGAAGAAATCATCCTTCTAGGAAATTTAAAATATGTCAAGGAATATTTATAATACTGCTCTAAACAGTGCTGATTTTCCTAAAGACATATAAAAGCCTGCTAATTAAATATGACCAATTTTATTTAATAAAAGTTACCAAATTTAAGGAACAAAAATGTGGCAGTTGAATTTGAGAGGCCAGGCTCTGGAACTAGACAGTTCTGAGTTTGGGTTTTGGCTTCACTGTTACTATGTAGATGACCAAGAGCGGGTTATTTGTATTTTAGTTTAGGAGTTTAAAGATGAAGCCAATGTGAGTTCTTAACTTCATTAAATTCTTACAAGAAATAAATGAGACCATTATACACACACACACAAATCTCCTGTAGCAACTAACACATATTTGTTTGCTTTACCTAACACTAATTTGGCACAAAAAATTAAGCACCATTACTCTGCTTAATCATGTTGTCTAGAAATATTGCATTTGCCACATCCCAGCCTTCTACAAGGTAGAGAAGAGAAACACACAGACAAGTGTCACTATTCAGTAGTCACCCCTTATTGGAGGAGGATAAGTTCCAATGCCCTAGTGTTTGTGTGAAACCTCAAATATTACCGAACCCTATAGTTAAGAATTAATGTTTTTTTTCTGTACATACATACAAAAATTCCATACCTTTCCTATCTTAACTAATCACTCATCACACACTGTGATTGTAATATTATGGTTTGAATTATGACAGCAAAACTAACTTGAATTTCTTTTTCCTTCTTCATAATTTCCTGGGTAGAAGTTTTTTCTTATCATACATCTTAGTAATGCCATGATACCTTTTTTTTCTTAAGTCAAGAATGTTTACCTCTTCACTTAAAATAAGCATTTTATAGTTTGTATTTGACCTATTCAAATTGCCAGTATCCCTACTATTGTGCTTTGGGGAATTAAGTAAAATACGGGTTACTCAATTGAAAGCACTGTGAGATAGTGACAGGCGATGTGGTAACTTGAGTGACTGGCTAGTAAGTGAGTAGAGGACAGATATTATATACCCCACGGATGTGCTGGTCAAAGGTGAGATAGTGTGGGATGGAGGGTGAGATTGCATTGCAGTGATTAGAACAACACACCATTTAAAAATTATGGATTTTCCATTTCAAAGCTTTTGAGCACAGTTTTGAGCACTGTGAGTACCTGGACTATGGGAAGCCAAACCGTGGATAAGGGTGGACTACTACAGAGTTAAAAATGCAGTGGTGAAGGGACATGGGTACACAGCCTGAAGAGCCAAGAGAAATATCATGGGTAGACAACGTTATGCTTTTTGATGGCTGTACTATCGAAACCTTCCCATTGACATGGCTTTCAGAAGTGCTTCTGATCCTTTGTTAGCTATACAAGACTCCCTATTGATAACATTTCTGGGAATAAATTATGTACTTCTAGTAATTTCTTCAGGCTTTTAAGGGTGCTGTCTAGACATTATTTTAGTGATTAAAATCAAAGTAGATAATTCAAAGCATTTCCAGAAGTGTCAGGAGGCTCTACGAGGTCTCCTGGGACCCTTACTGATGGGAGAGAATATGTCATCTCCTTTGATGTAGGGATGTAGTGATTCAAGCTCCTGGGGTTGAATTCTGATTCTTCCATAAGCACTGAATTACGATAGACTAAATACTTTGATTCGCAATGCCTTGAATTCTTCCTCCGGAGGAAGGGAGACAAAGTAGTGTTTATTTTATCAACATCTTTGAAGATTAAAGGAAATAATAAGTACAAAGCAATTTTCAGATGTTAAGTGATAAATGACTGTTGGCTGTCATTGCACACAGTCTAAGAGCTCCCAACCTGTTCTCATTCCTGGAAAGCCATAATTTTTTTTTTCTTTTAGTTCGGTAGGACCATGGCCCACAAATCAGAATAAAAGGAATACATCTCAAGGTAAAAAATACAAACGTAGAGCTGATACAAAGAACACTTCTATTTGTTATTTAGTCATTTTCTATTTCCTTGGATGATGATGGGTGAAGGATTCTGTGAGTGTCAAATGAGACAAGAACCTGGTTTCCATTTACATTGTTATGATAGCTCTATTTTCTGTGTGCTTGTTCATAAAGGTCTCATTTAATGTGTAAATATGTTTTAGTCCCAACTTAATGTGCTCCTGGTTTTATGACCAAACCTGTTGCCATGCTGCCCATAATTTTTTTTTATATTTTAATAAAAAATCCATTAGTTTACTCTTTTCTCACATTCTTTTTGTGAAAAATACTCATGTGAGAATCAGCCAGAGATAAATAGCAATCCTTCCCTAAATACCTATGACAGGAAAGAAAAGAGCAGGGTCTGGTAAAGGAAGACATGGCATCCATAGATATATTAGTAATCCTGAGAGGGGTGGGAGTGTAAGCAATACTAAAATAAACATGCTGATTAATTAAAATTTCACTCATCGTGCCTTGCTTGTAGGCTTTGCATTGTTTTTTTTTCCACCAGCACTACAACTGTATTTTCATTTCTGATTTCTAGAGATTATAAGAAGCTCCAGAATGGCCATTGCCAACCACTTCCTACCACATGACAGTTTAAAAATATTCTTATGGGCACTAGCATATATTTTTTTTTAGCAAGAAATCAAGCACTCATATGATTTATTCTTTTTTAATTCCTAACTCCAAATTCATATTATACTCAAAATTGACAGTAATGAACATTTCATTTCTGTTTAAATATTGTGAAATATACATACATACAAAAAGTGTATATATATATAAAGCATAACTGAATATCATAATCATAGTTATAAAGAACACACACCAAGTAGAAGAAATAGAATATTGTCACACTAATAGTATCTCTCAGTGTCACTGTGTGTTGCCCCTAGATCTCACTGTCTCTTTCCTGCCTTGACTTTATAATAAATATTTTTACAGTTTCCCAAATAATGTGTACATCCCTAATAATATAGTTTAGTTTAGTGTTCTTTTTGAATTCTCATAAGTGGGATCATACAAGATACAATATTGTATGTTCTGGCTTTATTTAATTTATAGCATCATTGGAAGATTTTGGAATAGAGCCAGGGCCTATTTCATTTTATTGGTATAAAATGTTCCAATCTATGAAAATACCGTAATTATCTATCCTACTGGCTTTGAAAATTAGTATTGTTTCTCGTTGGGGACAATTAGGAGCAGTGATGCTTTGGACAATCTTTTATAGATAATGTAATCGGGTCACATGAGCATATTAGTTCTATTCATAGGGCTGAAATTGTAGAACAATAAGATATGCATGTCTTCAACTTTACTAGCTCATTCCAAAGTGTTTTCCAAAGCCGTTAAATCAATTTCACTCCTACCAGCAATTTATCAAACTTACACTATTCACACTTTGCGCAGTCTAAGGGATTTGTAGTGGTATTTTATTATAGTTGTAGTTTGCCTTTCCATGATCAATATACATCTAGCAACAATTTAAATTTCCATGTTCCTAAAGTTGCTGCTCAAGTATTTTGCCCATTTTTCTAAGTTTTCCTCTTTTCTGTATCAGTATCTGTTCTAAATTTGTATTAGGTCTTTGTTATCTATTTTACAAACTTTTTATCAATTCTGTGACTCATATATTTATTCTATAAATGATGTCTTTGGATGAATGAGTTCTTATTTCAGTGATTTCAATGTAGTCAAATATACTAATTGTTTTTTAAATGTGCAAAAAGTTTCTCATTTAAGAAAGAATTTTTTCCTAATTCCAAGTTCATGAAGATAGTCTTTTCTAAAAGTGTTATAATTGTATTTTTTACACCTCAGTTTATAACCTACCTGGAATTGTTTTTTTATGATCTGAGGCAGAGATACAATATCTTTTTTTCTTTATTTAAATTCAGGAACCATTCTTCTCATATAAGCAACCATATTGAAGAGACCATCCCTATTCCTTTTTCTGTAGAGTGGCCTCTGGAAATAAGAATAATGACAGTGTTAATATGAGTAATGACAAAATGACAGCAAACATGGTGCTTATTTTATATCTTTATATACTCAAATATATTCATTAGAAATGCAGATCCGTTTCTAGGGTCTCTTGTTCTATTCATGTATTGGTCTTATATGTTTGTTTTTCTATTAGTATACCAAATTGTCTTAGATATTTTTATTGATCTTTATTGATGTCAAATTGATTATCAGAATTCATGAAGGATGTTTAAGTACAGTTAAGCTGAGAAGTCACTTTAAGAATCTAATGTGATTCTTCAGGATCCTCTAGTTTGAGAAGGTAATGTATCAATAGTCAAATGGAGAAGCAATGGGTTTTAAACAGGGGTACACACCAAAATAGACTGTAGAAGCTTTCAAAATTCACATATAATTGATTAGTCTCAAGGAAATCTAGAATATATGTTAGATGTGTGTTTTGACGCAACTCTATATGTGATTTCAAATATTATTCATGTTGCTAATTACTTCAAAGAATCAGAGTTAAGTTTAAGTGCCAGATCCAATCTGATTAGCTTGTGACTTTTATTTTTAAAATTTTTTCAGTCTCTGCTTGCAGTACATAATGTTTACACTTCTTGTGTGGAGTTGGTACATGTACGTAACACATCTTAATTCATTTTTTCATCCCCCTTT